>CACSLK010027833.1:11843214-11855817 GCA_902706635.1 Striga hermonthica
CTCTAGTTTCCCTACATGCTTGAGCACGTCCACCCTTTTCCAGACTAGATCGCCCACGTGAAATCGACAGATTTTCACCTTTCTGTCATGGGCTGCTCTCATGCGTTGTTACACCTCCACTCTGGTCGAGGCCTGTTCCCTGAGTTCTTCAATCGTGTCCAAGGCAACCAGCATGAGTTCTTCATTCTGCCCTTGGTCATACGCGCTCATCCGTTGCGATTGCAATTCTAGCTCGACCGGCAACAGCGCCTCCACCCCATAGACCAGGATGAAAGGTGTCTCCCCCGTGGTGGACCTCGGGGTAGTTCTGTAGGCCCAGAGTACGGATGTTAACTCGTCGACCCACGCCCCCGAGGCTTTTTCCAGTCTTGTCTTCAGCCCATTCAATATAATTCTGTTGGTCACTTCCACTTGCCCATTGGCTTGTGGGTGGGCGACGGAGGCAAAGTGTTGCTCGATTCCCATCTCCTCGCACCATGTCCTAATCTGCTTGCCATTGAATTGCGTTCCATTATCAGATATCAAGACTTTGGGCACCCCGAATCTACAACAAATGTTGTTGTACAGAAATTGGATTACTTTCTCCTCAGTGATTTTGGCCAGCGGCTCAGCTTCCACCCACTTCGTAAAGTAATCGACTGCCACAATCAAGAATTTTCGTTGCCCCGTCGCCTGTGGCATTGGCCCTACAAGGTCGATTCCCCACTGCGCGAACGGAACTGGTGCACTCATAGTGGTCATTGTCTCGGCGGGTTGGTGGATAAGCGGGCCGTGTTTCTGACATTGCAAGCATCTTTTGGTCATCTCCTTGGCATGTGCCTTCATTGTCGGCCAGAAACTTATTCACTTCAGATTTTATTTAGATAACAAAAAAGCTATATTATTGTTACTTATTATTATTGTAAACCCCAGGATATTAGTTACTATTTATGGAGCTCGACTTTATTTCCATAAATAGCTAGTTTCTTAATTTGATGCATTTAGATTGAATAATTAAATATTAAAATCTAAGCCATGGAGATTTTATTCGATTTTAATTATTAAAGTCAGATTTATCTAGCCCAAGTATCGGTTATATTTATGACACCGAGCCTTGGAATTATCAGAAATTTTATTTAAGCGAATCAAAGTCGGATTATTTGATTATTCGAGCCTGATTGATTTTGTGCGGATCCAATTTTATTAGTCGGCCCATTTTTAATTCGAGTAGTCGAATTAATTTCCATGCCAAGCGATAATTTAATATCGAGCCCTCGTAGTATTTTAGTTCCGAGCCCAATATTTAATTTCGGCTCAAGTCGAAATTATTACTACAAGCTGTCATATTTTATTTAACTGATTAATATAATTAGTTCGAGTTCGACTAATTTTATTAACCGGGCATTTAAAATTCCTAGTCCACATCTGATTTTAAAATCGAGCCGAAGCGTAGGATTTCTACTAACCCAAATTACAATTGATATTTTTGGAGCCCAAGTTCAAGCCCAATTCAATTAAATTTAAGCCCAAGATTGAAGCCCAAATTGCACACCAAACCCTAATTTCTACACCACTATATATATACATCATCTTTTCCATTTCATCTCCCACATATCAAAAACTCTAGCCACCATCTTCTCCACCTTCATTATTTCTGGCCAGCCACCTGCTCCGGCGAGCCGCCGCCGTCCGGCGACCAGGACCACGCCACCTCCTCGCCGGTTCGCAGCTCACCCGTAGCTCACCTTCTCACACCTCGGCCGCCCAAAACTCCACCTTCACGCCACCTGCAACTCTTTTCCAGTGAGCCCGCAGCCGCGCCGGCAACGAGCACTCCACCCTAGCTCGCGTCTTTCCGGCAACGAGCTCATATTTCCGACCGCACGCGAGCACTGTTCCGGACCAGTAACCGTACCTGCCGGCAAAACCGTGACCCCAGCTCTTTGCTGTTCAGTTCACAGCCCTCACGACGAGCACTGCCCCCAGCGGGCCTCCACGCGCCTGAACCGCCTCAGCGAACCTTCAACTAGCTGTGATCTACCACTCGCCGAGTCAACTCGCCCGACTCAGCGAGTCAACTCGTTTGACTCACCCCCAACTTGGCCCAGTCAACTCGGATAGAGTTGACCCAACTCATTTTCACTCCGGATCGACCCGTTTGAGCAACAATGACCCAGTTTTGCTTCACCGATTCCTTTTCCTTAATGTTCTCGACTTTTCGACCTTCGATTCGAGCCAATTTGAGGTATAACGGCTTGAACTCGACTCCATGAGCTTAGATGTGATTATTAGAGAATTATAAAAATGTGAAATTGATGCTTTGAGTGAAACTTGAATTATTGGGAATTTTACGAGCTTGGAACGATCGATTTTTCGATCTCTTAATATACATGTGATAAAATGATAATTTAAATTTGGTAAATCATAATAAATTGTCTTGAGGCGTAGGTTCAAGTTTTATAATTTTCGGACTTTGTTTGGTAGGTAAACGAGTCGGTCAAATGCGTTGACCAGTCGTAGCAATTGTGAGTTGACTAGGTTAGGAGTTGCCGTTTGACTCGATTTTTTGACCATTGAGTATTAGTATATTGAGGATGCTACAATTCGAATTTCATAAATTTAGGATACCGTTTGACTTAATTATAAGATCGGGACTTTAGCCGAGGAATGCGGTATTTTAGAAAATTAGTCGGATATGATTTTAGCTACAGTTGATGGATGTAAAATCCATGTAAATTACATAGAAATTAGTGATTTAAATATTGACTTAAAATGAGTTAGGATTCTTCGAGAATTGAATGCTAGTTTTATCTGGTTCCAATAACCGGGTAAATTCCAGATCCGTATTTAATTGCCTGAACCCTAGTACCGTCTGGATAAACTTTAGCTGTCGTATCGTCAATTCGTAATGCATATCGTCGTCCCACACACGTGCTCGATTCTCGTCCGACCGTTGGAGATGAACCGCCGAGTGCGTGCCCGTGCACCGAGTCCGAGTCAAACCCCCGAGTGCGTGCCCGTGCACCGAGTCCATCCGACCTACCGTCTACGCGTCGTCTGCGTTAGCCGTGGTCCAAGCACGCCCCTGCGTCAGTGACCGTGGCACCGTTCCAAACCCGTGCATCGGCTAAGCCGTGTCTGTCGAGTTCATGCCAGCCCGAGTTGCCACGCCGAACTCAGACCATGGTCAAATCGAGCTGCATATAGTCAAGCAAATGATCGACCGGCTCCGAGTGAGCCGTCGGTCCAGTTCAGTTGAACTGGTCCGGTCAGTCCGAACGGTTCTAGAAATATTTCAGATAGAATTTTCAGATATATATTTCAGATAGAATTTCAGAAATAGAATTTCAGATATATATTTCAGATAGAATTTCAGAGATAGAATTTTAGATATATATTTCAGATATAATTTCAGATAGAATTTCAGAGATAGAATTTCAGATATATATTTTAGATAGATTTAATTTCAGATAGACTTAAGTCTAGTTAGATTATAGCCCAGTCAGATTTAATTTTAGTCAGAATCTAGTCCAGACTTAGAAATATTTCAGAGAACACTCGAATGCTTCAAAGACAATAATATTTTCAAAATCAGCTCGTAAATCCCTAAAATGAATTTTTTAAAGCAGAGTGAGCGAACCTAGACAATAGACATTAAAGATTCGAGTTTTATTCTGAGCCCAGTACTTAGAATATTTCGCTCATAAATTTTGTAGCTTGAGGAGAGTCGAGCCTCCATCAGCTACCCATTTCAAATATTTCAGCATTTGCATTCGCCAGTTTTCAGGTGGGGACCATGTACTGTGTATTTCATCGCTTTTAATAATTTACCATGTCTGAGATCTATATGTGATTAAATTGAAGGACCGAGACGGATGAGCGATCCCGTCTTGGTCAAGATGTCAGATGTCAGTTGTGACTTGGTTGAGTGGGCGATGCCCAGCCTAAGTCTAGCGTCCAGATGGGGTGATTAGTGCCTTTCCTGGATTTCTGTGGGAGGGGACCCCCAGAGTGTGCACATGAGTACCGTTTTACCGTTAGTCCCATAGCCAGACCAGTTTATTCATATATATGTTGATTTCATAATTTGTTATTAAATGTGCTGAGTAGTCAGTGCTGGTTTTGGCGGAGCACCGCTGATTCCTTTGTGCTCATGCCTCCCCAGTACCCTCTTTTTCAGGTGATGGAGTCTCGCGTGACGCGTGAGCAGATATGTGGTGTTGGTCTAGCTTCAGGACATTTTTGTGAAAACATGTCATATAGTACTTGAATATGTTTGAATTATCAATGTTTGTTTTATGCTTGTGTGCTTTTCTGGACTTGTACTTGCTTTCGCATGTTAGACTTGTGATTCAGATGTCAGATTTCAGACTATTATTTCAGATGTCAGATTATGTCAGATTTTCAGAATATGCATGTTTTATCCGGTACTATTCATGGCCTTAATTCTAGAATGAATTTACTTGGCCGCATGCATTTTAGATTAAAGAGATAAAGATTAAAGATAAAAGATTAAGGTTGAGTAGCATCCCACAGATTAAAGTTAAAGTATTTTCGAAAAATTAATATGAGTTTTCAAAAATTAAATCAGTGCTTTCCATTTATAGCGCGAAAAATTTACTCTAATTTTAGTAAGTTTAGGCGGGGTGTTACAGTTGGTATCAGAGCCACTTAGTGGTTCTGTATACTGAAATTTCAGTGAGATATGACCACACCACGCTCACGCCACGCCGACTCCGAGGTACATCACCTGCACAACTTTTATTATTTGCGAATGCATATTCAATTATAGTCAGAATATTTCAGGGGCGTATGATCTATCCTTTGATTAAGATTTGAGAATTCTAGTCAGAACTCTAGTAAGAGCTTAGAAGATTTTAGTGTAATCGGAACTCTAGCTAAGCTAGGTGTTTTCGGAATTTGATAAATTATTAAAGTATAGTGTAGCTATTTATTAATCGGCTATACTGTTTTAGTCAGAATTTCAGCAGATTCAGTTATTTGTACGCTCTACCATTGACTTTTCTGAGGGCGGAGCAGAATATAACTCTAGAAACAGTCTCGATTATGTTGTGGAAAAGTACCTTTTTCTACGTATCGAGGATAACCGTGGCAATCTATTCGAGCCATAAGATCGATTTCAAACCTTAGAGTTAAGACGAAGTAAAATCTATATTTCAATGAATTTTGCCAGAAATGGCAAGACCCAACAAACAATAGCCAATCCAAGATCAACAAGGAAGAGAAAGTGCCAGCGCCTACGCTCGTCACCAGTAGAAGCAGAAGTCCAGAAGACTTAAGAAGATGCATGTAGTTTAATTATCTCCATTCCGTGAACTCGCAATACTTTTGTTGCGAAAATTTCTTCATATCTCGAAACTCCATTAAAATTCAAGTTGAGACCGAAATTTCAGTGCATTCCATGATGTAAAGATCGCAAAGAGCGAGCTATTGCTATAATTCAATACTTGCGAAAGTTAGATTAATAAGCCGATGGATTGCAACACATAGATAAAGCAGTGGACTTTCCATTGTTTGGACTATGTAAACTTTGAGTGAGTTTTAACTCTAGAGGTTACCTCACTTGAGTTGGCAAGATGCCTTCCAGCTAGTATTATAAGTAATAGATTTTCAATATATAAGAGTCATAGATCCGGGTAAGTCCTGGAGGCTTGAAATAAAAGCCATGAGTCCAGGAGGAACCATGGAGGCTTGAAGCTGAACCATAGCAGACATGTTTCCATATGAGGTAATCTCTAGTAGTTAGAGGAAGAGAAGACCCAGCTTAAAGGAAGCTAGAGCGATGAATCGCATGTCGAGCCATGTTTTGACATCGAGACGACTTACTCATTCGTCTTGAAAGGGAGCCATCACCCAATGAAGTTTCAATAGTGTGAGAATACTCATACGCAGTTCGCAGAGAATTTAATGAAAGTCGAGTGGGAGTTAGCAACCACCATGATTCAAGAAGGAGAACCAACTTCCGCATACGTGGAAGTCGAGGTAGCGTGTTTAAGAAGACGAAGACTTATAATTTCGCATACTTGTGCCAAATGCTACAACTCTCGAGTCTGAAGTTGCGAGCAAATGGACGATATGCCGATAGGGAAAATTCTAGAAGTTGTGAAGAGAGAGAGAGAGAGACAAAGAGAGCACTTCACTAACAACGCCCGAAGAGTTACCATTGTTTGAAATCACGCGTACATATTTTCAAAATGTTACCGAGAAGACCACTTGACCGACAAATAAAATTTGATTGACCTGATGATGGAGACGGACCCGTGTCAAGAGCGCCAAACCGAGAGATTCCAAGAAGCTGCAATAGCTGAAGACCCAGACGCCAAGTAGCTACAAGATCTGAAGACCCAGACGCCAAGAAGCTGCAAGAACTGAAGACCCAGATCCAAACTGTGAATTGTTGGACCAAGAGCGTCACCCTAGGGTGCGCCCGATGGTTCGTGAAGAAAGGATATGTGCACTAATTACCAAAAGTTATGTAGACTCAAGGAGGAGAGTAAGTACTCACCTTTGAGAGTCGATAAGTCGTCGACCCATGCGGGAAGACAACAAGTTCCAAGATTGAACTTGAAGCTGAGACATTCTCTATGAGAAGTTGAGGAGCCCGAAGCCTCAAGATCAGAAAGCACGAGAAAGTTGAGGTGATGAAGTCATCTGTAAGTACTAGTGGTGTATGACATCACTAACTTTAGATTAGACGTTGAGGTAAGAAAGAACAGAAAAGCCTCAACAGTGAAATTTTAAGTATCCTTGGGTAAATTTTACCCATAAGTAGTGAGACCCTCGATTTGTATCAGGAAGAAGTTAGATCCAGTAGTAGTGCGCCGAGTTAACTCAGCGCCGCAGTACCGTGAAGCCACTAGCATAAGACGTGGATACGACTGTGTTTATGACTGTAGGCGACACTGACGCCGCAGTACATCGCACGCAGGTATAGTATGCAGATGTTCTGCGCCCGTGGGCCCCGGGTAGTGGGTAAGCCTCATACAACGTACCATGTGCAACGTATCGCATCGTCAGGAGACAGGTCACAGCAAGTCGAACCACAATTGCTAGTTGTCCTCATCAATATTTCAGATCGATGGACGATCAGAACGCTCAGATGCTTGCATTTTGAATGACAAATCCGTTTAAAAGAGCGATTTGCTAATAAGATAGTTAATAAATGTCGGTTGACATGACATCGTACAACTGTAGATCTCTGACATACAAGGAAAAATAGCACGAGAGATTCTCGGTCAATAGTAGACCGACAGACAATAAAGAAGAGGTCAGCGATCTACGCTAAGACTTAAGACAACCCTGAATCGACAAAAGTCGCGTACAGGCCAGCCACAGAAAGACTTTCAGACCAATGTGAACGGCAAGATGACCCCGAGGGTCACAGTCGCAAATGAGCAACAACTTAGTTACCCCAGTCATTTTCAGCATATAGCCGAGATGACGAGCTAAGTCTAACAATTGAGGCTTGGACGCTGAAATTCTCGGGGAATGTTGAGCGATTTTTCCCCACGTCTCGAATTCGAGAAGATATGCTCGAACTTGAACACGTGGAAACCTTAGATGAGCCTCACGTTGATTCGAGTTGATCCGTGAGATAGTGCCTACGACCACTTTTGGCAGAAGGTACGCTAGTTAGAGAGTCGAGAAGTAGGTCTCTCTGAGTCCAGGAGTGCCGCCGTAGCTAGGGCGATGCTGCGAAGAGTATCGATTAGCTTCTTTTGAAGTTCCCCAGTATAGTTTTTAAGTTTTGTCTTGGGTTTTATCTAAGGCACATAGTGAGATTTTAGCGAGTCGCCATGGCAAACTAGTACCAGCAAGACCGACCGATGCCGGAACAGAACTATTACAATATCCAGACAGAGACCCAGTTCTCGAACTTGGGTTAACGGTGTATAACAGCCATAAGGCCGGGTAAATTATGGAGTCTTGAAATAAGAGTCACTAGTCCGAATTTACCTGGGGGCTTGATACCGGAGTTGCCATGGCATAGCCGAGATCACTAGCAGGAGGAATACAGAATTCAGAGTTAGAAATCTTAGACTTAAAGTTTAGAGTTTTGACATATACCTTAGTTTAGCATTTCTGAGTTCGTGGAAAAAGTGCTTAGTTTGCTAGCAAGTGAAGGCTGAGCACAAGTTTCCACCCAGTTCGTGCAACCACTAGAGGTTTCGTTGTGAAAGTGGGAGCACGTTACCATAGATTTCGTTATGAGACTACCCAAATCGAAAGAGAAGCTCGATGTGGTTTGGGTAGTTGTGGATCGACTGGCGAAGTCGGCCCCTGTTTGCCCGTGAGGATAACGATGATCATTGAGCAGTTTGCCAGTATTTACATCTGTGGGATTTCTCGATTCCACGGAGTAGCCGAGACTGTAGTGTCAGACTGAGATCCCCACTTCCTAGACTCGTTCGAGATTCTCGATCGAGTGGGTGAAGTAGTATACCGTTTGGCGTGGCCATCAGAGTTTTCGGTTGTGCACAACGTCTTTCACGTTTCGATGTTGAGAAATTACGTGCATGATCTAAGGCACGTGTAGAATTTCAGAAAGCTCGAGGACGGGCAGAACCTGACTTACGAGGAGCAGTCGGTAGCGATTTTGGACCAAAAGGTCCAACGGCTGAGGAATAGAGAGTATGCGATCCACGCTCGTTATCCAGAGTTTCAGTTCTGACTAGTAATATGTACTTTTCGATTCCTAGCTTCTAGTCGAGTCGGACTTATGTTTAGTTTTAGCATTTCCGAGGACGGAAATATTTTAAGGAGGATAGATTGTAACGCCCATGATATTAGTTACTATTTATGGAGCTCGACTTTATTTCCATAAATAGCTAGTTTCTTAATTTGATGCATTTATTATATTTATTTGCATTAGATTGAATAATTAAATATTAAAATCTAAGCCATGGAGATTTTATTCGATTTTAATTATTAAAGTCGGATTTATCTAGCCCAAGTATCGGTTATATTTATAACACCGAGCCTTGGAATTATCAGAAATTTTATTTAAGCGAATCAAAGCCAGATAATTTGATTATTCGAGCCCGATTGATTTTGGGCGGATCCAATTTTATTAGTCGGCCCATTTTTAATTCGAGTAGTCGAATTAATTTCCATGCCAAGCGATAATTTAATATCGAGCCCTCGTAGTATTTTAGTTCCGAGCCCAATACTTAATTTCGGCTCAAGTCGAAATTATTACTACAAGTCGTCATATTTTATTTAGCTGATTAATATAATTAGTTCGAGTTCGACTAATTTTATTAACCGGGCATTTAAAATTCCTAGTCCACATCCGATTTTAAAATCGAGCCTAAGCGTAGGATTTCTACTAGCCCAAATAACAATTGATATTTTTGGAGCCCAAGTTCAAGCCCAATTCAATTAAATTTAAGCCCAAGATTGAAGCCCAAATTGCACACCAAACCCTAATTTCTACACCACTATATATATATGCATCATCTCTTCCATTTCATCTCCCACATATCAAAAACCCTAGCCACCATCTTTTCCACCTTCTTATTTCCGGCCAGCCACCTGCTCCGGCGAGCCACCGCCGTCCGGCGACCAGGACCACGCCACCTCCTTGCCGGTTCGCAGCTCACCCGCAGCTCTCCTTCTCACACCTCGGCCGCCCAAAACTCCACCTTCACGCCACCTGCAGCTCTTTTCCGGTGAGCCCGCAGCCGCGCCGGCGACGAGCACTCCACCCTAGCCGCGTCTTTCCGGCAACGAGCTCATCTTTCCGACCGTACGCGAGCACTGTTCCAGACCAGTAACCGTACCTGCCGGCAAAACCGCGACCCCAGCTCTTCGCCGTTCAGTTCACAGCCCTCACGACGAGCACTGCCACCAGCGGGCCTCCACGCGCCTGAATCGCCTCAGCCAACCTTCAACTAGCTGTGATCTACCACTCGCCGAGTCAACTCGCCCGACTCAGCGAGTCAACTCGTTTGACTCGCTCCCAACTCGGCCCAGTCAACTCGGACAGAGTTGACCCAACTCATTTTCACTCTGGATCGACCCGTTTGAGCAACAATGACCTGGTTTTGCTTCACCGATTATTTTTCCTTTATGTTCTCGACTTTTCGACCTTCGATTCGAGCCGATTTGAGGTATAACGGCTTGAACTCGACTCCATGAGTTTAGATATGATTATTAAAGAATTATAAAAATGTGAAATTCATGCTTTGAGTGAAACTTGAATTATTGGGAATTTTACGAGCTTGGAACGATCGATTTTTTGATCTCTTAATATACAAGTGATAAATTGATAATTTAAATTTGGCAAATCATAATAAATTTTCTTGAGGCGTAGGTTCAAGTTTTATAATTTTCGGACTTTGTTTGGTAGGTAACCGAGCCGGTCAAATGCGTTGACCGGTGGTAGCAATTGTGAGTTGACTAGGATAGGAGTTGCCGTTTGACTCGATTTGTTTACCATTGACTATTAGTATATTGAAGATGCTACGATTCGAATTTCATAAATTTAGGATACTGTTTGACTTAATTATAAGATCGGGACTTTAGCCGAGGAATGCGGTATTTTAGAAAATTAGTCGGATATCATTTTAGCTACAGTTGAAGGATGTAAAATCCATATAAATTATATTGAAATTAGTGATTTAAATATTGACTTAAAATGAGTTAGGATTCTTCGAGAATTGAACCCTAGTTTTATCTGGTTCCAATAACTGGGTAAATTCCAGATCCGTATTTAATCGCCTGAATCGTAGTACCGTCTGGATAAACTTTAGCCGTCGTATCGTCAATTCGTAATGCATATCGTCATCCCACATACGTGCTCGACTCTCGTTCGACCGTTGGAGCCGAACGGCCGAGTGCGTGCCCGTGCACCGAGTCCGAGTCAAACCCCCGAGTGCGTGCCCGTGCATCGAGTCCATCCGACATACCGTCTACGCGTCGTCTCCGTTAGCCGTGGTCCAAGCACGCCCCTGCGTCAGTGACCATAACACCGTTCCAAACCCGTGCATCGGCTAAGACGTGTCTGTCGAGTTCGTGCTAGCCCGAGTTGCCACGCCGAACTCAGACCTTGGTCAAATCGAGCTGCATATAGTCAAGCAAATGATGGACCGGCTCCGAGTGAGCCGTCGGTCCAGTTCAGTTGAACCGGTCCGGTCAGTCCGGACGGTTCTAGAAATATTTCAGACAGAAATTTTAGATATATATTTCAGATAGAATTTCAGATATATATTTCAGATAGAGTTTTAGAAATAGAATTTCAGATATATATATTTCAGATAGAATTTCAGAGATTGAATTTTAGATATATATTTCAGATAGAATTTCAGATAGAATTTCAGAGATAAAATTTCAAATATATATTTCACATAGATTTAATTTCAGATAGACTTAAGTCTAGTTAGATTATAGCCCAGTCAGATTTAATTTCAGTCAGAATCTAGTCCAGACGTAGAAATATTTCAGAGAACTCTAGAATGCCTTAAAGACAACAATATTTTCAAAATCAGCTCGTAAATCTCTAAAATGAACTTTTTAAAGCAGAGTGAGCGAACCTAGACAATAAACATTAAAGATTCGAGTTTTATTCTGAGCCCAGTACTTAGAATATTTGGCTCATAAATTTTGTAGCTTGAAGAGAGTCGAGCCTCCATCAGCTACCCATTTCAGATATTTCAGCATTTGCATTCGCCAGTATTCAGGTGGGGACCATGTACTGTGTATTTCATCGCTTTTAATAATTTACCATGTCTGAGATCTATATGTGATTAAATTAAAGGACCGAGACGGATGAGCGATCCCGTCTTGGTCAAGATGTCAGATGTCAGTTGTGACTTGGTTGAGTGGGCGATGCCCAACCTAAGTCTAGCGTCCATATAGGGTGATTAGTGCTTTTCCTGGATTTCTGTGGGAGGGGACCCCCAGAGTGTGCACATGAGTACCGGTTTACCGTTAGTCCTATAGCCAGACCAGTTTATTCATATATATGTTGATTTCATAGTTTGTTATTAATTGTGCTGAGTATTCAGTGTCGGTTCTGGTGGAGCACCGTTGATTCCTTTGTACTCACGCCTCCCCACTACCCTCTTTTTCAGGTGATGGAGTCCCGCGTGACGCGTGAGCAGATATGTGGTGTTGGTCTAGCTTCAGGACATTTTTGTGAAAACATGTCATATAGTATTTGAACATGTTTGAATTATCAATTTTTGTTTTATGTTTATGTGCTTTTCTGAACTTCTACTTGCTTCCGCATGTTAGACTTGTGATTCAGATGTCAGATTTCAAACTATTATTTCAGATGTCAGATTATGTCAGATTTTCAGAATATGCATGTTTTATCCGGTATTATTCATGGCCTTAATTCTAGAATGAATTTACTTGGTCGCATGCATTTTAGATTAACGAGATAAAGATTAAAGATAAAAGATTAAGGTTGAGTAGCATCCCGCAGATTAAAGTTAAAGTATTTTCGAAAAATTAATATGCGTTTTCAAAAATTAAATCAGTGCTTTCCATTTATAGCGCGAAAAATTTACTCTGATTTTAGTAAGTTTAGGCGGGGTGTTACTGTAACACCCCTCCTTACTCAAATATCAGAGTGCGCTAAAATTCGCAAAGTTATTT
>CACSLK010027833.1:11922611-11935277 GCA_902706635.1 Striga hermonthica
TATGTGTGAATGAACCACTTTACATTGTAAATTTTAATTATACACACATCATTACTATATATTGGTCAATTGTATGATTAAAAGCAAAACTAATAGCAAAATTTATGATGGTCCAGGTGAAGATGCTCAAATAAGGTTAGTTAGTCACTTCTTAAACTTTTATATTTTTAAATTCAAATATCATACTCTAAAAAACAATATAAATAAAATACGACATTTCATTGCATAAGTATGTCTTTTTATAGAAAATAAATAAATAAATAGTATGAAAGATTGACTCTCCTAACAATTAGACTACTTTATACAAGAATTTTCAACTACTTCACACATTTTGCAGTAACTAATTGTGTGATTAAGTAAGTGGCTTCTAAAGACTCATTCTACCTCACTCTGCACTATCAACTTCAAGATTTTAATGGCAAAGAGGCTCTGGCAGTTGTGTCATAAAGGATAGCAACCAAGCATAATGTTGGGTATTGGGTTGGGACATATTCATAGGTCAATAAGGGGACCATAAAAAATAGATCTACTAGTTGGCCTTTTTTGCATCTTTTTTCTTCTTCAAAACTAAATCACCCCTCACAAAACAAAAATTGTGTTAAACAATTTTTTTTTTTTTTCAGTGAATCACAGTGCTCGTATACCTGCTAATGGGGGCATCTCTGTTTACAACCGACCTGATTTGATGGGACTAAGGTGAAGATTAATGATCATTATACATCATTAAACAATATCGTTGTTCAAACTCTCTCGTGCGTCTAACCTAACTCAACTCGGTGCAAGCTAAACATCGAACCGACTTTGGTCGGGGAGTTAACCGGCTTCTCAAAAGCTCCTCAACAACCGGCTTCATACAGATTTCTTCTTGAAGGTTTGACCTGCAAACCGAGGTGCGACATGACCGAATCTCAAAGCAAGTGACAAGGTGCCCGCATAATTGGACCACGTGCTATATATGCAATCATTGTTGTTCCCTCGTTGACCGACAGACCGCTTCAAAAAGTTGCCCCGTATTAAATGCGACTGTATCTACCTCCTACTAGAAGTCAAACATATACGACTGTTATAGGGATTTACTATTGTACGAGGAGTGATCTTTGTTACGCGCATTTCATTCATACATACAAAATAAACTCGATTTACACACATACTGATTTTTTGTACTCAACAATTAGTCAAAAATAATACAAAGTCTCAATCTTTTACGTTTTAGTTACGTTGTTTTATAGTTGTTAAATTCCATACCACAACACACAAGTAATTAAAATTTCTCAGAATAGTTACATGTAAATAGTTTTTTTTTTTTTTTGTGAAAGCATAGAGTAAAGACTACATTTTCTAAGTTCTAAACGGTTATCATCATATCAAATACGTAATATATCATAAAGTCATGTATATATTGGTTAATTGTTGAGCAGATTGACCCATCATACAATTTCAACCAAAATAAATATTTATTATGTGCTAAGAAATATCATATTAAGGGAAAGACTACATTTCCAGTGAGGATGAAATTTTTTCATGATGAGACTGTAGTCATTCCAATTAATTTAACGATTTTTTAATATTTATATTTGAATGTATGAATATTATTAAGGAAAATGCTACTAGTACATTGATATAGCCATATTGCAGTGTATCAGTTCAAATACTAGCTACTCGACCGGGTGACAATTACTCATTTTCCATACCTGCAGCTGCTGCTCTCAGAAGCTCTTTTCCCTCTTCTGGGTCACTGACTTGAGCGTTGGAGGCTCTTCACCAAAAACACATCCGGTGATGAGTTCTTGCAGGTGTTTGCAGCAGTCTATAGGCGATTTAAAGGCGGTTCGAACAGATCGGAGCTCACAACCACCGGTTCACTCCAGATCTAGAAGGAGACCTATCATACATAATAAATGTACATAAAGAAGGTGTACATAACACTCACACATGGATTGAGATCCCCTAATTTTTATGGAAAATGCTACAAGTACATAATAAATGTACTTAGAAGTGTATATAACACTCACATGAAATGGTGTCCACTTGATTTTTTTTTTTTTTTTGTAGGTCACACTCAATGTGAGTGTAATTATATACACCTCTATGTACAATATTATGTACCTATATAATTTCTCATCTTTTATTGGTAAAAGCTATAATTAATCTTGTTTCTTAAAATTCAGCTAATTCTCTATGTACAATATTATGTACCTATATCATTTCTCTATCTTTTATTGGTAAAAGCTATAATTAATCTTGTTTCTTAAAATTCAGCTAATTCTCTATATGTACAATATTATGTACCTATATCATTTCTCTATCTTTTATTGGTAAAAGCTATAATTAATCTTGTTTCATAAAATTCAGCTAATTAAAACTCGAGCTATCTCCCATTTTTCAAACCCAATTCCAAATCTCAGTCTGCAAACAGCATTCATGAGCCAACCACCTTCTTTATTACTTACCTCTCAACAACACAGACCACACCCACCCCACAAATTCCCTCTCTTTTTCCTCACTATCTAAATTCTTCACTTCAAAACCCTACCTATCATCTCAATATTTTTCAGCCCCCTTTTGTCATCTTCTTCTTCTTCTTCTTTCTTTTCCCCTGTTTTTTCTCCCACACCGACAAAAAAAAAAAATAAAAAAATGGCAGGAAAACAAGTAAAACAATGGCTTCTCCTCCTCCTCCTCTCAGCCCATCTTCTCACAACCTTCGCCACAACCACCAAGAAAACATACATAGTATACGTCGACAAATCCGCTAAGCCCCAAGAATTCACCGACCACTCCGAATGGTACTCCTCCATGGTCAAATCAGTAACATCGCACACCACAACTCGAACCGCGGACCACGACGAACACGATGATCAGCAGGACAGAATAATTTACACCTATCAAACAGCCTTCCACGGCCTCGCCGCCCGTCTGACCGAGGCCGAGGCCCAAAACTTGCAGAATCACGAAGCCGTGCTTGCCACCTTCCCCGAGACCGTTTACCGTCTCCACACCACCCGAAGCCCTCTGTTCCTCGGCCTCGAGCCCGAGCAGCACGCTGTTGCGGGGCCCCCGGCCCACGACGTGGTCGTCGGGGTCCTCGATACTGGGATATGGCCCGAGAGCCCGAGCTTCAACGACACCGGCATGGACCCCGTCCCAGCCCACTGGAGAGGCGCATGCGAGACAGGCCGGTCTTTCGACCGCCGCCACTGCAACCGCAAGATCGTCGGCGCCCGGTCGTTCTACCGCGGCTACGAGGCGGCCTCCGGCAAAATCGACGAGGAGGAAGAGTTCAAGTCTGCCCGGGACCAAGACGGGCACGGGACCCACACGGCAGCCACGGTCGCCGGGTCGCCCGTCCATGGAGCCAGCCTCCTCGGGTACGCGGGCGGGACGGCCCGCGGGATGGCTCCCGGAGCCCGGCTCGCGGCCTACAAGGTCTGCTGGGCCGGTGGGTGCTTCAGCTCGGATATTCTCTCCGCGATCGATCGTGCCGTGGCAGATGGAGTACACGTTCTCTCGATCTCGTTGGGCGGTGGCGTCTCGTCTTACTACCGCGACAGCCTCTCGGTGGGGACTTTCGCGGCCATGGAGAAAGGTGTGTTCGTGTCGTGCTCGGCTGGGAATGGCGGACCCGACCCGATCAGCCTCACGAACGTTTCGCCGTGGGTGGCGACGGTCGGTGCCAGCACAATGGACAGGGAATTCCCGGCGAATGTAAAGCTTGGGTCCGGGAAGTCTCTAACCGGAGCTTCCCTTTATAAAGGCCAACGAAATCTTTCAGTAAATAGACTGTACCCATTGGTCTACAACGGAGACAGTAACTCGACAAGCCCTACGCCGAGCTCGATGTGCCTTGAGGGCACACTCAACCCGCGGTCCGTTGCTGGCAAGATCGTGATATGCGACAGGGGAATCAGCCCACGAGTGCAGAAGGGGCAGGTCGTGAAGGATGCAGGCGGAGTTGGGATGATTCTGACCAACACCGCCGCCAACGGGGAGGAGCTTGTGGCCGACTGCCACCTCCTCCCGGCAGCCGCCATCGGCGAGTCCGCCGGGAAGCTGATCAAACGATACGCGCTTTCCGGGAAAAACAACAAAAACGCAACCGCCACACTAGAATTCCTGGGGACGAAGATTCGTGTCCGGCCGTCTCCGATCGTGGCCGCGTTCTCCTCTCGGGGCCCGAACATTCTCTCCCCGGAGATACTGAAGCCCGACATGGTGGCCCCGGGGGTGAACATCCTGGCGGCCTGGACGGGCGAGGCCGGGCCATCAGGCCTACCAACGGACCACCGACGGACGAGGTTCAACATACTCTCAGGAACGTCCATGTCGTGCCCGCACGTGAGCGGGGTCGCGGCGCTCATCAAGTCAAGACGGCCCGAGTGGGGCCCGGCCGCCATCAAATCGGCTCTTATGACGACGGCATACGTACACGACAACATGCGGAGACCTCTCAAGGACGCGGCCTCCACGGCCGCGCCCTCGACTCCGTTCGATCACGGGGCGGGTCACATAAACCCGATGAGGGCGCTCGACCCGGGCTTGATCTACGACATTACCCCGCGGGACTATTTCGAGTTCCTCTGCACTCAGGGCTTGACGGGCTCCGAGTTGGCGGTGTTCTCCAGGTCGTCGAACATGACGTGTCGCGGCTCGTTCTCGAGCGCGGGGGATTTGAACTACCCGGCGATCTCGGTTGTTTTTCCGGAGAATGCCAATGGGAGCACGGTGGTGACGGTGAGAAGAACGGTTACGAACGTGGGACCCGCGGGGTCGAGTTACCGTGCGGTGGTGTCGCCGTTTAGAGGGGCGTACGTGAAGGTGGAGCCGGAGAGGTTGGAGTTCACGGGGGAGCGGAAGAGGATGACGTATAGTGTGACGTTCAGGGTGAGGTCGAGGCAGACGGTTCCGGAGTTTGGGGCCGTAGTGTGGAAGGACGGGGTGCATAAGGTGAGGAGCCCGGTGGTGATCATGTGGCTTCCGCCGTTGTGAATTAATTCACTCACGCGGTTTTGTGTATTCGGACATGGGTTTTGTGGTTGTGGGCCGTAATAAGGGGGTTTGTAGAGATTCGCCCATGTTTTCCTTTGAGATTAATGTGTTCTTTTATTGCATAGTGTGTGTTTGTAGTCATTTGAATTCCAGGAAAGTCAATCAGGGAGCATAGCATGCAACTGTGAAATCAAGAAGTTCCAAGTGTAACGACAGTTATGTACACTGTTTTCCATTTATTTCATCGTTCTATATAATTCGATTGACTAAATTACAGATAGCCAATTTCGATATATGAGTTAAGTATTTGATCTTGCATAGCCAATGTCGACCGTGGGAGGTAAAGGTGAGACATGTATTTCGGGAAGCAAATTTTGCGGCTGACTATCTGGCTCCTTCGCTGCGGAAAGCCCGTTGGAGTACCAGTATATCAATGACCCGCCGGTGGGTATCTGTCAATGATTACAGCATGACCTTGTTGGGGTGGCCTACTCTCGATTCGTGCGTGACTAACTAGGTGTCTAGCCTCTTCCATTGTACCAAAAACAAAAAAAAAGTATTTGATCTTTCAAAGAATGACGGTGCAAATTAAACAATCTTGAAATTCTTCAAGTAAAACAAAGAAAATGCAAATTTTATTAAAATGGACGACTAATGGAGCCATGTGAAATAGTAAGAGAATAAAATTATTGTCACCGATTATTATCAACGGTTGTCTCTAAACGAATAGCTAGATTCAAGCCCGTTGAGAAACACAGCTAAGTAAAGTAATGTTCTTGACCTTGAAGACGTTGAAAGTTGTTGATTGTTGTTCAAGTGGCCTTTCTGGAGGTTCTCAAGACAACTTTTATCTTATCTGATGAAGGGCGTGCTAGGAAAATGAAGAACAAAGTTGAAATATCGGGAAATGCTATGGTTCCGTTATAGAATCATTCCATCGGGATTTGTAACTGTTATATTAATTATCCATGACGGTTACACGATGATCCAACGGACCGTAACATTTTCCTGAAATATCTACTTCTCAGTCTTATGTCTGCTTCGTTGTTTATTAGCAACTAGAAGAATTTATAATCTTTATTGATCTCAATTCTTTGATGATTTCACTGAATAATAATAATAATAATAATAATAATAATAATAATAATAATAATAATAATAATAGTATACTGTGTTACTATTATCTAACTTTTAATTTTAATATTATATACATACATATAGTTTAAATATATGTTGATGTGCATAATTTCAAGATAAATGTGTAATTAAATTTGCAAATTGCAACATAGTCCATATGGAAAAGTTTATTCTCACAAGTCACACAACACACAAAAAATGCGGACTGCCAGAAAAGGAAGATACCACCAAGCAATATTAATGGCTTCGCAGTGAAGCAGTAAACAAATGAAAAGCAGTTTTCTTTTTCAGTCTCAATCTGCATTAACTCTCTTTCCTTCTGTTTTTTTTTCTCCCCTCCCACTCTCGAACTCCACCACCTTCACCGTCAAGATCGCCGCCATGCCCTCTCGCCGCCTCCTTTCCCCGCCGGCGGCGCCTGTCTCCCCGACTGACCATCTCCTCCCACCTCTGGCCGGCGGTCTGACGGCGGCGTTTTCCTGCCTCATCCTCCTCGTTCTCTGCTTCCGGCGGATCACACGAAAGCGCACGGCGCCGGCCACCTCCGACACCGACTCCAGGAAGCCCCCCCATCGCCTCTCGTACTCCCTCCTACGCCGCGCCACCTCCAATTTCTCCCCCTCTCTCCGCCTCGGGCAGGGCGGCTTCGGCTCCGTCTATCGCGGCGAGTTCAATCCAGGCCCCCGTGGCTCCGGAGAGTTCCCCCTCGCCGCTTCCCGCGTCGCCGTCAAGCTCATGAACGCGGGGTCCCTTCAAGGGGAGCGCGAATTTCAGAACGAGCTGCTTTTCGCCTCGAAGATCGACTGTAAGTACATCGTCTCCGTTTTAGGGTTTTCCTCGAATCCTAGTAAACGCCGTATGCTTTTGATTTACGAGCTCATGGAAAACGGTAGCCTACAAAATTGCCTTTTCCACAAAAAGAGTGAGGAGCTGAGGAATTGGGGCAAGCGGTTCTCGATTGCTCTCAACATTGCCAGAGGGTTAGAGTACTTGCATCACTCTACCGATCCACCCATTATTCACGGGGATATTAAGCCGAGCAATATCCTGCTCGACGGAGCTTTTAATGCCAAGATCGGCGATTTCGGGCTGGCGAGGTTTAAGGTAGAAGAAGATAATGCTATCATAGAAGCTGAACTAAAGAATGAGAACCCATTGGCAAATTGGGCACGGGAGGATAATGGATCTGGGATGGAGGATGCTGAAAGTGTGATTGCGACAAGTGGGTTTGAGGAAGTAAATAGCAGCATTCATTCTAATTTTGATACATCACCCGAGAGCGTGATTGTCGGAGTCGAGACTTCGCCGGAGGCTGTAGTGGACACGGAGCTCCAGTCACCCGAGGTGGACCTCATTGTGTCAACTAGAACTGTGGCTGAGATGTCCTCGCCGTGTGAAGGACTGGATAAAACGAGCATCTCAGAAGGGACTTTTGACAAGCTTAGCATCGATAGAAGGCGGAAAAACAAGAAGAAAAAGAGCATATCTGGCAAAGACTGGTGGTGGAAGCAGGACTCTGGCTCTGATGGGGATTCAATGAAGGTGAAGGACTACGTTATGGAGTGGATTGGAAATGAGATCAAGAACGACATGCCCAAGAGTGATTCGAACTTTGGCCCCTCGGTCTCCAAATCCTCTGAAAAGAAAGTCAACAAGAAGAGCAAGAAGAAAAAGAGGCAGCTCGACTGGTGGGTGTCCCTAGACGACGAAAAGGATTCCAAGAAAAAAAACAAGGGACGGCCCGCGAGGGAGTGGTGGAAGGAGGAGTACTGTTCGGAGCTGGAGAAAAACAATAAGAAAACAAAAAAGAAGAAGAAGAAGAAGAAAGAACAAGTGTCAACAAGTGAGATAGACTCTTGCAGCGAAAACTGGTGGAGCAGAGGTAGTAAGGGCAGTGGTGATGTGTGGAGAGTGAGAAACAATAGCAGTTACGATTCGGTTAGTGTGAGCGGAGGTATTAGCAGCACACCAAGTATGAGAGGGACCGTTTGCTACATTGCTCCCGAGTATGGTAACGGTGCTGATGTGTCTGAAAAGTGTGACGTGTACAGTTATGGGGTTTTGCTGTTGGTTCTGATCGCGGGCCGGAGGCCTCTGCAGGTGACGGGATCACCCATGTCGGAGTTCCAGCGAGCAAACCTGCTGTCATGGGCTCGCCACCTGGCACGATCCGGGAAGCTTCTGGAATTGGTGGACGAGAGAATCAGTCGAGAGTCGATGGACAACAGGCAGGCGTTGCTGTGCCTCACAGTGGCCTTGCTGTGCCTGCAGAAGTTCCCGGCTCGTAGGCCGTCGATGAGAGAGGTGGTAGGGATGCTATTGGGCGATTTGACGTGTCCACAGCTGCCGGTGGAGTTCTCACCTTCGCCTCACGGACGGTTTTTGGTGGTCAAATCGCACAAGAAGGTCCGGTGAGTTTTCGGATTTTCTAGTGATGGTTTCTTGACTGACTTTCTGGAGTTGTTTGTTAGTTGGTGAGTGTGTGTTTGTATTTGTGAATGGTTTGTGTGTACAGTAAATGAATGAAGAAGATATTGGGATTTAGAATTTTATGAATCAAATGGGTTATGGTATTTGTAGTTTTACGGTTTTTGTTTTTTCTCATTAAACATATATCTGATGTTTTTGTTCTTTTTGTTCTTGTTTTGGGTTTTATCTGTATCACATAATTACACACATTGAGTGTATATATATATCAGGGGAAGTTTCAAGAGTAGTAAGCATAATTTTGCAGATATAGTTTTACTTAAAAGGTTGAGAATAGAAAAATGTCACATCTGTTGGGTATCACAACAAGCGCAACGGACAAAAATACCCCTCCAACGAATATGGCGAACACTACTCCAAAATAAGTCAACACAAATAAAAGACGAGAAATAAAAAGAACACAAAAATTGATAACGGAGTTCGGCGAAAATAGCCTACGTCTCCAGGCACCGCCAACCGCAACGCCAAATTTACTAAACTCACCAACAAAATACAACTAGGGTTAAATAACCCACAAAATAGGATTTCCTTAATTAAGGATTTCCTTATAAATAAGAGAGAATAGAATAAGGTGCAATTGTAACCCAAAGGCAAAGGAACTATTTATACTAAAAAGATCCTACACATCTTTGGTACACATCCGATGTGGGACATAAAATTAATCAAAATCTAACAATTCTCCACCTTGACTAATTTTTGCTCCCACTTCCAACTCAACTGCTAGCGGTGCTTCCAAATGCGCCTCTCGGCGCCAACTCAAATATGCAGAATGTTGGTCAAGTCTAAACAATGTTCAAACTTGACTGCTGCCACTATCTTGGTCATCATATCTGCAGGATTCTCCGTCGTCTTGATCTTCTTCAACATAACAATTCCATCTTCTAGAATCTCCCGCACAAAGTGATAGCGAACATCAATATGCTTCGTTCTTGCATGAAATACTTGATTTTTTGCTAAGTGAATAGCGCTTTGACTGTCACAATGCACTAAGACGTGCTTTTGACCAACTCTCAAGTCTTCAAGCAAACTTTGAAGCCAAATAGCCTCCTTCACAGCTTCAGTAACCGCCATATACTTTGCCTCTGTTGTAGACAAAGCAACTGTTGACTGTAAGGTAGACTTCCAACTGACTGGAGCTTTTGCAAAAGTGAACAAATATCCAGTCGTTGATCTTCGCTTATCCAAATCACCCGCGTAGTCAGAATCACAATATCCAACTACACACTGACCAAATTCATTCTGCTCATAAACCAAACCAACGTCTACAGTACTATGAATGTACCGTAGAATCCATTTCACAGCTTGCCAATGACCTTTCCCAGGGTCATGCATATACCTGCTAACAACACCAACTGCTTGTGAAATGTCGGGCCTTGTACACACCATCGCATACATCAAACTGCCAACTGCATTTGCATATGGGACCCTAGTCATGTACTCTCGTTCTTCAGCACAATTTGGCGATAATTGGGCACTTAACTTCAAATGAGGGGCAAGTGGTGTACTTACTGGCTTCGACTCATCTTTTATGCCGAAACGCCGCAGTACCTTATTCAGATATTGCTTCGTCAAACAAAGCTTGCCTCTCACTCTATCCCTGCTTATCTCCATCCCGAGAATCTTCTTAGCTTCCCCCAAGTCTTTCATCTCAAACTCTTGATTCAACTGAGCCTTCAATTGATCAATCTCCATTTGGCTCTTTGATGCAACCAACATGTCATCCACATACAAGAGTAAGTAAATGAAAGATCCATCTTGCAGCTTGCGTAAATACACACAATGATCATGTCTGCTTCGCGTGTACTTCTGCCCAATCATAAACTTATCAAACCGCTTGTACCACTGCCTCGGAGATTGCTTCAGTCTGTACAACGATTTGTTCAACTTACAGACCCAATTCTCTTTTCCAAGAATTCTGAATCCTTCTGGCTGAGTCATGTAGATTTCCTCATCTAATTCTCCGTGTAAGAACGCCGTCTTCACGTCAAGTTGAGCTAGCTCTAAATCCAATTGTGCTGCTAAGGCCAACAAAATTCTAATGGAAGAGTGTTTAACAACTGGAGAAAACACTTCATTATAATCAACTCCTTCCTTCTGAGCGTAGCCTTTAGCCACCAACCTTGCTTTGTAGCGCACATCATCCTTATGAGGAAATCCATCTTTCTTTGCAAATACCCACTTGCATCCTATCGCCCTTTTGCCTTTTGGTAGTTGCGTCACCTTCCAAGTTTGATTCTTCTGGAGAGACAACATTTCTTCCTCCATAGCCCACTTCCACTTATCATTTTCTAAACTTCGAATTGCATCTTGAAAAGTGAAAGGTATGTCTTCATCAACAATTGGAAGTGCATAAGCCACCATATCCGCCAATCGAGCAGGTTGTTGAATCTCTCGTCTAGGCTTTCTCAATGCAATGGGTAAATCTAATGATTCATGAGTCTGAACTTCATCATCCGACGCATCGTTTGATATTGTTTCGTCGATCATAGCTTGTTGTCTCATCATCGCATCTATCTCCACCTGCTTCGGTGTCAACTCCACCTGTTGGGTTTGCATCGTCTTCATCATACTTTGTTCATCGAATGTTACATCCCTGCTAAACACAGTTTTCT
This sequence comes from Striga hermonthica, assembly GCA_902706635.1. Taxonomy (NCBI): domain Eukaryota; kingdom Viridiplantae; phylum Streptophyta; class Magnoliopsida; order Lamiales; family Orobanchaceae; genus Striga; species Striga hermonthica. The sequence goes on from CACSLK010027833.1 coordinate 11,933,834, forward strand.
TCGTCTCAAGACACAAAAGACGATATCCCTTCACGCCAATTGTGATTCCCATGAACAAAGCCTTTTTCGCTCTTGGATCTAACTTTGAATCCTTCACATGATAGAACGTAGGACACCCAAAGACATGTAAAGATCCATAGTCAGCAACACGTTTCCCCGACCATACCTCCAATGGTGTTTTACCATCTTTTGCAGATGACGGCAAACGATTTATGAGGTGTTGCGCGTATGTTACAGCCTCAGCCCAGTACTCCTTGCCCAAACCAGCATTGGACAACATACATCGAACTTTCTCCACCAATGTTCGATTCATGCGCTCCGCCACCCCATTTTGTTGTGGTGTCCTTCTAACTGTGAAGTGCCTAACAATGCCATTTTTACGGCAAACCTCTTGAAAGGGATCGCTTGTATATTCTCCACCATTGTCCGTTCGTAGGACCTTGATCTTCCTTCCAGTCTGGTTTTCTATTTGTGTCTTCCATGTAATGAAGACACCAAGCACTTCATCCTTCGTCTTCATAGTGTACACCCAAACACGTCTGGAAAAGTCATCGATGAAAGTGACAAAATAGCGTCTTTCGCCTAATGATGGGGTCTTAGAAGGTCCCCACACGTCCGAATGAACATAATCCAAGACACCTTCGGTATTATGGATAGCCGTTCCAAACTTCACTCTCTTCTGCTTTTCCAAAACACAATGCTCACAAAAGTCTAGTTTGCACACTTTGACATCTTTCAACAGTCCTTGTTTTGCCAATGTTTGCAAGGACTTTTCACCAGCATGTCCCAACCGCATATGCCACAACTTGACTGTTTCAGACTCCTTGTTGGTGGAATCTGCTACTGTTACTGTCCCAACAACCGTATCACCTTCATAGTAATACAAATTATTCCTCCTTATGCCTTTCATCACCACAAGCGAGCCAAATGTAGCCTTCATAACTCCATCTCGCAAAGTCACTACCAAGCTTTTGGATTCCAAAGCTCCTAATGAGATGAGGTTTTTCTTCAAACTCGGCACATACCGAACATCCGTCAAAACTCTGGTGGAACCATCGCGATTCTTCAAACGGATTGAACCTATCCTAGTTGTCTTACAGGCATTATCATTACCCATATAGACAACCCCTCCATTGATCTCCTGAAAATTGAAGAACCACTCCCTTACGGGAGACATATGGTAGGTGCATCCTGAATCCAAAATCCATTCGTCTGGATGAGATGATGAAGGTGAAACCACAAGTGAAAATTCTGAGTCTTCACTTCCACCCTCAGCAACATATGCATCTTGAGGAGATTTGCCTTTCTTCTTCAACTTAGGACAGTCTTTCTTCCAGTGTCCCTTCTCATAGCAGAAAGCACACTCGTCTTTTTCAAGCTTGGCTTTGGAACGTGATCCAACTCGTCCATTCTTCTTTTGGCTCTTCGACCGACCTCTTGCAAC
>CACSLK010027833.1:12021265-12036211 GCA_902706635.1 Striga hermonthica
ACGGGTTTTTCTTGGCGGGTCGGGTACGGGTATGTCAAAACCCGTACCCGACCCGACCCATTTACATCCCTACATATGAAATTGACAAATCGTAACTTGACAAATGAACAATCAATTGTTTTCAATCATAAGATCGAAGTGTCACCCTTCGATTATATCAATCAATCAAGCACAAATTAATCAATTCCTAATCAATTATACTCACGTAAGCATGAACAAATCAAAGCCCGACAAATGCACGTTAAACAAGAACAATCATCCCATATCCCTAGTAATCAGAATTAGCTACGTAAAATCAATCCAACACACATAATCAATTCTCCCAATTCAACCATTATTCGTGAATTAAATAGAAGAGAAAAAGAAACTTACGATTAATCTCAAATCCAAGTGTCGAATATGAATTACAAGCTTAATCCCCAAAGCAAGAACAATATGTAGATGAAAAATGGAAAATAAGGATTAAGAGAAGAAAAAGAACGGAGAAGAAGAAGAAGGAAGGGAAGAGAAGGAGATTTTGTGTTTTTCTCGGACCTAAGGCTTTCACCCGGTAAAGAGGTTTTTTTTTAATCGAGGTCCGTACGCATATATATAAGGTTGGCAGGCTACGACGCGAAAGTCCTAGCACGGGGCAGAGAAGGGCAGGCACCGCGGCGCGATGGCATACCACGGCGCGAGACAGGTGGTTGCCGCGACGCGAGACAGGTGGTTGCCACGGCGCGAAGGCTTGGCACGGCGTGGCGGGAGCAATGCGTGTCTCTGATCGTCCGTGAAGGGTACCGCGCGGAGAGGCCACGGCGTGGAGTAGCTTGGTGCAACGGCGCGACACACTGCCGCGGCGTGAAGGGCGTGAGTTGTAGCAGGTTGCTGCGTGAAGAGGCGCGGCGTGGCAAGAGCTCGCGGTGCGGGGAGGAACTGTGTCGCGGCGCTGAGGGATGCCGCGGCGTGGAGCAGGCCTGTATCGCGGCGCGGTAGACAGACACGACGTGGAGGGGTAAAATCCTAGGCACGGACGTCGCGGCGTGGGACCTTGCGCGGCGCGAGGGCTGAAAACTAGCGCTCTGTCCGGGTCGAGGCAGTCGCGCGGTGCGGGTGTGCGACTTGGCAGCTTGTTCACTTTGCAACTTGGGTTCGTTCGAGCTCATTTGGGAACGAAATTCAACTCCATTTTTTTCTGCTTATTGCCAACAGAACCTTTTATATAAGTACGCTTGCATGGTCAATTTTCGCTCAAAAACGCGGTCTTCCCGAGGCTTCGACCTACACACCATAAATAAATAAAAAACCGGAAAAATACACAAGAACACAAAGAAAATCGAAATAGAGCAAAACACACAATAAACTAAAAAACAAACTAAAAACCATCTAAAGGACCTAATATGAAGGAAAAAATGAAGCAAAAAAGACAACGAAGAATATAACAAAAATAGGACAAACAAAAGAAACGGTAGAAAAATGGGTGCGATACCACGCAGATGAAACGCACAAGACAGGGAAAGCTCAGTTGAGTGGGGTTCCATCCGAAAACCGATTGGTGGAAGGAAGAATAGACACGTTTTAAAATGGCAAATTGTTTATGGATTTCTATATATCTATCTATATATATAATATAAGAATTACTATTTACCATAAATAGTAAGTCAAATTTTTCGGTCAACAACAATTACATTCTATTTTCGGAAATTGTTTTTTTCTTTTTTTCAACATTAATCGGCCAGCATTAATTGCAAGCTATAATTATGGGTTTTTTCTTAATCCGATATAGTTTATAGCTTTAAAATCCTATTTTATATTTGATTTCACAATCTGTTGCAATTTTAATGTGTAAGACATACGATTGGTTGCAATTTTAATGTGTGGGAGAGTTGATTCGCATACAACTTCTTCCAAAAAATATGATTGCATTATTTAACATTTAATCAGTTGGTTTACGACTTTACAATTCTATTTTATATTTGATTTCAAAAAAGTTGGTTGCAATTTTCATGTGTAAGAAATCCGATTGCTCAAATCATTTAAAAAATTGGTGTCGTTATTTATTTTTTATTTATTAGCATACAAACATAATTTCTAAAAAATATGTGCTTATATTTTGTAAAATATTTATACATTATTTAATTTTAAATTTATTTACATATTTTAAATTGATTACATGAATTAATAATACTACCATGCATTAAATAATTTTCATTACATAAAATAAAAGAACAATAAGACGTACAACTTTTATAACTTTTATAAATAAAATGACATTATATGACAACAAATTTATAATAAAATATAATTAGCTATTGTATGGTGAACAAGAATAAGTAAAACTGTTATTTTCTCTTATATCAAGAAATAAATATATATACTAAAATTAAATTTATATTAGTATAAATGTGTTACCACACCATCTCTTTCCTTTTTCGTTTTTTTTATCTCTCTCTCTCTCTCTCACGCAAAATACACACAAAACACACATACACACACACAAATAAATTAATTATTTTACAAGATAGCTCTAACATGTTCATATCTAATGTTCTCTCTGAAAAAACAAGGTTGATTGAAAGAGATGGAAAACATATTATAATATATTGTATTTTAAACTTAATGCTGATTAAAAGGGGTGAAAAATGGATAATAACCCTATTGCTTTTTAGACCTAAACGAACAAAGTATGTGAAAATAACTTATTTAATATTTTATTCTGTGCATCGCACGGGGTACGTACTAGTATATTTTAATCAAAAACCCACTAGTCTAGGGTTTATAAACATTGGAATTATAGATTGAAAATAAAATTTTTTATTTAGATTTAATTTATAGAATAAAATTAGTTAATTTTTTTTTTTAAAAAAAATGTTGATTGAGAATAATTTTGAATCTGTATTAAAATAATATTTAAAATATAATGATTAAAGTTTGTGTGATGTAAAAGTAGGAGATGTGTGATTGAATGTTATGAGTAGTTACAAATATGAGAGTTGATAAATAGTAAATTTTGTTGAGGTACTGTGTGTAGATGACTTGGTTGATATCATTGAATATTATAAGTAAAAAATTAATAATTTAACTTGTAGTATTTGAATTAAAATACCTACAAACACTAACCTTAATAATCATAGTTGTTGTGGTTTGTTAACTACACTTACTCTTGCACCAGGGAAGCGAGCTGGTCGTATGATTAGACCGTATAAAGATGCAAATTAATAGATAAAAAGAAATATAATTAAGATAAGAACTTCATATACTTAAAATATACCTAAGATATACACTCGAGATTCAATCCCCGTCGAGATGTCACAATTAAACTACAAGCGGAAGAAGACAAAACAAAACTGAAAACTTGTGCCTCTCGATAACAATAATAATGAAAAATTAATCAATTTTCGGATCCAGCAGCAGATTAGCATCCCCGAACAAGTACTTGAAGAACACCTCCAGATTCATCCCCCGTCTATGAAACAAGTGTGCGTGCTTTAGCCCGTTGATGACGCCCTCCGCCATCGAGTTCGCTTCCCCCTTCACCTCTATCAGGAACCGCCACATATAGTGCTCTTGGTACTCGCCGAAACTTTGTGCATCTCGGGTGCCCTCGAATCTCCTCACCTGAAATCGTGGTTTCTGGTGCTCTCCTCGTCGGCGCGCACGACCTTCTCGTGGCCAGAAAACTGGTGGCTCTCCTTCTTGCCGAGAAAGATGACGGAATTTTGGGATCTTTCTGATGGATTCTTCGTAACATATCATCCGCAGTTTTTTTGGGGTAGTTTTTTTTGTATGGTAACTAAATTAAAAAATATCTCCAATTAATTTGGTAGTTCAGGTAAATATGCAATTAAATTTGTTGCAGCAGTAAAAGCACAAGTGTAAAAAATTCCATTAATTAAAGGGAGGTAGATCCTACTTTCGAAACATGGTGTAGTTCTCTCTTTTTTTTTTCGTGCAGTTGTAAATTGTAACTAGTGTTGTTGCCCGCGCATTTGCACGAGAATACTTAGATGAATTATGTAATAAGTAAAAATAAAGGTTGTGTTGTACTATAACAAATAACCATAGTATATCATTGAAAAATTATATACATTAAGATATTTATTTTTTTTTCTTTTTCATAGTAAAATCATCAAGGAAATTTATGAAATTATGTCAATTAATATTTAATTCACCTGGAATAAGAATCAAAATAAAAGGTTGATAAAAAATTATACATCCTCAACTGCATTTTGGAGTGGACGTAGTGATTGTTGCACGGGCGATGACTTTATATTTTGTCCAAAAATATTAATCATTTCTTAAAAATATATGCTCGACTTAATGAATTTATTTTTTTAAATTTGCAAAAAATTTCCTTAATAAATGATTACTACAACACAAAAATTCCCACGAAGTAGTTAACTCACAACGTTGTGTGCCATATTGCAACTTTACATAAAAAAAATAAAAAAATAATTACATAAGAAACAAATTGAGAGCGAATTAAAACAAATTGGGAAACAAACATTTCATTCCAATATATTTAACAAAAACAATTACTATAGAAAAATTTATTTTTTTAATTTTATCAACTGTCCAGATCTAAACCAGTTAATGCAAGTGGAAAAATTATAGTCTTTTGTAACTTCAATAAACAAAAAATTTATATAAGTAAAAATTAATATATTAAAATTGAAACTGCTTATAATATGCAGTCATACATTTTTAAGAAATTTAAAGCAAACAATGAAACAAATTATAAAACTTGTGATAAAATATAAAATTCTCACCCACAACTATATACGGTTAAATTGCTTGTGAATAAATTTATTTAGTTAATTAAATATGGAACCATAACGGTTACTCATCCATTGCAAATAACTGTTTATATTGTAGTTGCCCACTCAAATAAACTACCGTAGCCCTAATAAAAAAATTGAATGAAATAAACAATTATTTTTATACCTCCATTAAATTTATTAATAATCTGACTGAACAAAAAGAAAATTGATGGATCAATTTGTTTTGAATTAATTCAAACCTACAAAATAATCTATTTTGAAATTGATTAAAAATATGTTGAAAAAGAGCTGCAAAAATATCACAAAAAAATGACAAAATGATTAATAAGTGGTTAATTTTATATTTAATTATAAAGTGAATTTACTCATACTATGTTGTGGAACAACCGAAAATTATACATCATTGCATTTTCCATATGAATATTTATTTAATCATGGTAGTCAACAACAACAAAAATACATACTAAACTCTTTTTTCTAAACAAAAAGAAAAATTTAAAACGTACCTTCCAAATAAAATATTAATAAGCTTGTAAAACCTGGCAACACAGTTAAATTTCTAAAAATAGAAAATTTGTTGTAGGACCCACTAAAAACTTACTAAAAATAAAAAGTGAGTTGTCTAATTATATACTCCCTCCTATTCATAATAAGTGTCGTTTTGAGAAGTTGCACAGTTATTAAGAACATTTTTTTTGTCAATAATAACCCTCATTAATGAGGATAGAGATGAATGTTTTAAGAAAAGATGAAGAGTGAATATGAAAAAAACGTAGTGTATTTATTAGATAAATGAGGGTAATAATGAAAAAATATGTACAAAATATCTAAAACGACATTTATTTTGTTAATCTATATCTATATATATATATAATTGCTAGCTAATCATTAAATAAAACCTCATAAATAAAACTTAATTAATAAAACCTCATTTATTTTCCATCCAAAAGAAGTTACAAAAATTTTCATTCATATTTTACCTTTCACATTAATACACCCCATTAAGTGTAATCATGTAAAAAAATTAATAGCATTAATTATTATATAATATAATAGCAAAAAAATAGCACTAGCTACTATAATAATAATAATAATAATAATAATAATAATAATAATAATAATAATAATAATAATATCTTGAAACAATAAAATTATTTATACTTATGTAATTTATATTTAGTGTGAAATATTTTAAGTTGGTAAGAGGATTAGCAATTATATAATATAATAGCAAAAAAATACATGATTGCACTTAATAGGGTGCATTAATGTGAAAGGCAAAATATGAATGACAAATTTTGTAACTTCTTTTGGAGGGAAAATAAATGAGGTTTTATAAATACATGATTACACTTAATTAGGTTTTATGAATGATATTATTATTATTATTATTATTATTATTATTATTATTATTTTAATTTTGTATTTCATGAAACAATTTTCTTTAGAAACAATTAGTAAATAGTTTTAATACTATAGTACAAAAAACTTTAAAATTAAATAAGAATAGTAATAATAATATTAATTATAATTATAATAATAATAATACTAATAAAGTTTTCATGTAAATTATTTGACCGTAATTCCTCCAAATTATAAAAATTACATTATCCAATTTTTTTAATCAATATAATGATTCATATGTACTCAAATAATTTAAATATTATTTTATTTTTACTAATGATTAAATCTTGAAAATGTGGTATGTCTATTATCTAGAATTTTAATATAAAATTCACATATCTTGAAAATGTGATATGTTTATTATCTAGAATTTTAATATTAAATTCACATATCTTGAAAATGTGAAATGTTTATCACCTGTAATTTTTATATTAAATTCACACATATTACTTATAATATTTTATGTACATCTGTGCATGTACACAGGATGATAACTAGTATATATAATTGCTGGCATATAGAATTTAATAAAACATTTAATAAAACCTCCATTCATTTTCCCGCTCATTTTTTCAATTAATGTAGAACCGTTACATTTTACATTAATAAGGTGTAATAATAATTTTAATATAATTTATTCACTACTAACACTAATTGATTACAATTTTACATTAAATAGTATGTGGAAGTTACATACCTATAAAAAATTGTATTGCAATTTTTTTCTTTAAAATACTTTTTCTAAAATAAAATATTTTTTTTCTTTTTAAGCGATTTTTATCTAATAAGTTAATTGGCATGAGTGTCATAATTAAACACCTTAAAATCACATAAACAAATGCTATAACAATGATAAAAATAATTGTAATACTTTCTAACTAATTAATTGTATGGTCTCTCTAAATTACTAAATTATATTAGCCATTAAAATTTATGGCATCAATATAAAGATTCATACGTAATTTAAATAAATTATATTTACATTACACATTTGCATGTAGTCCAAATTTAAAAAGTAATACATCAATTATTAAATATAAAATTTGTATATATTGTATACATAAATATAATATATAAATTTTTATTTTTTTTTGTGCATGTGCACAGGATGAATACTAGTAGTAGATAATGTCAAAATGACATTTAAAATGAATAGGAGGTAGTAATAGATAAATTCTCTCTTTAAAAGTAGGTTTATTGAGCCCAAATGTAAAGCACTGGACCGAAACGAACCGGAGAGGAGCTTGCAGGTGTACTTGTACTTCAAAGCTCCACCGTACAACCCCACCTTTCTCGTCCATCAACGAATCCCTCTCGCACAACCCAAAAGGGAAGAACACCTTAGCATCAGTAAAATCCATGTCCACAATCACTTGCATCTGTCGATTTTATAGTCTAGCTGTATTCTTCTTCCCGAGTTTAAAGGGAAGTTGGTGAAATCAAATCCCCATCGTTGTTTGCTCGCAAGCGCAAAAGCTCAAGCTCACAACCCACCCAGCAAATTTTCTTGGATTTTTATTTTGCTTGGTCTCCTGCGTTGTTTTTGTAAGATCGAACCTGATGGCACGGCGCCCTTTCGTTCTTGTTCTGGTTGCGCTCTCGTGCTTTGCCGGATTTCTCGAAGCGAGCCCCGGCGATGCCGATCCGATTTACAAGTAAGCTTTGGTTTCAGCTAGCTAGGTTAATTTTCTGAGATAAGGGTTGAAGGTTTGATTTTTTTTGGTCGATTGAGGTTGTAGTTGAAATATTGATTGATCGGGATATGTTTGAGTTGCCAAAAATTGGATTTCTCTGTTGCCTGTTACATAGTCTACTTATTTCCATACTAATAGCTCTTGCACTGTTATGTTCCTCAATTGACCAGGAAAAGTTATATGCTTAATCTTTAGTGTGCCCTCATGTCAAGGCTTGTTCTTTTGCTGCATGCCGGTGTCGATTTGATTTGGTTCTTAGTTGGATTAAGTTAGCTCTTTGTCAGCTATATGATCGGAATTTTCTCTTGAGAGACTTCGGATTGGGTGTCTTTTTACTATAGTAGCGATAACTGTACTCCTTTATCGAACGGATTTTGTGAAAAACAAAAATATCCTTGCCCTTATTGTGTTTCCCTTCTTCTGCATCTAATCCTTATCAAAAATCCCTCCCACATGCCCCTATTTTGTGAATAACAGGGTTTTCAAGGACTTCTTTAGTAAGACAAACAAATGATATTCATTCTTATTCGGGTTGGTAGTTTATGTCAGCCGCAACATTATTTGATCTAGTGTTATTATTTGATCTAGTGTTACAATGCCATATGTAATATTTTATGATTTGATGATATTGGTTAATTTTATAAGAAAAATTTCATTATCCCACTGTTTTGGTTTCTAAAGGCAGATGTGTCGTCATGCGGCTTCACTAGACAGACCCTTTTAACTCCTTGAAATTCAATGTTATTGCTAGGTCTTGTCTTGAAGAATGTGAAAAAACAGGTTGTGTGGGCAACAAATGCTTTCAACACTGTAATTTTTCATCTGATGGAACTCCCGTTGATGGGCCGTGGTATCTGCAGGAGCCACTTTATGTACAGTGGAAGCAATGGGACTGCCGTGGTGACTGTCGTTATCATTGTATGTTCTCTCGAGAAGATGAAAGACAAAAACTTGGCTACAGGCCTGTAAAGTACCATGGGAAGTGGCCATTTAAGCGCATTTTCGGAATCCAGGTAGAGTAAAAGGGGGAAAAAAATGAGGTCTAGGCTCGATCAGATCATGTTACCATTTTTTTTTTATTCATTTTATTGTCAGTGACCGTTTCAAATTATAATCAGGAACCAGTTTCTGTGGCTTTCTCGGCATTAAATCTTGCTGTACATTTTCATGGATGGGTATCTTTTTTCATCCTTGTGAACTACAAACTGCCTTTTAAGCAAAATAAGAAGACATATTATGAGTACACAGGCTTGTGGCACATATATGCAATCTTTGCTATGAACGCGTGGATCTGGAGTGCAGTTTTCCACAGTCGGTGCGCATCATGACTTCCTCATTTTCCTTGTTTTTCTCTCTTGTTCTTCTGTTTGCAAAGTTATTCTAATCATTCAATGCCATTTTATGCTTTTATACAAGTTATATAATGTAATAAATAGCTCATCATTTCTTCCTTTGTAATAAATAGCATCTGAACTTGTTCCTTTATGTATTTAGAAGATTGTCTATAGTATCTTTGTGGGGAATAACTGCTTTTTGCACAATTTTCTGCTCGGTTTCAATCCGAATTTCAAATTTTGAAATGATATGCAGAGATGTTGATTTGACTGAGAAACTGGATTACTCATCTGCCGTGGCATTGCTTGGATATTCTCTCATTCTGGCCATAATACGAGCTTTCAATGTGAGACTTGAGGCTGCCAGGGTCATGATTGCTGCCCCATTACTTGCTTTTGTGACAACCCATATCTTGTATTTAAATTTCTATCAACTTGACTATGGTAAGTCTCCCCCTACATACTCTACTTTTTTGGAGTTGCATTAAATTGTTGGTATACCGTCTTTAGCTACAACTTATTACTTGCATGCATACTAGTAAGAGAATATATAGCAGTGTGACCATTTTGGTTGCTATATCTGGTTGCGTGGACTAATGTTACATGTATTATATTTTTATTTGGAACAAGGTTGACTAAAAATGCTACCCCATTTTTTCATTTATTTTTAAAAACCTCAGTCCAAAAGTCAACAAATAATTCTTGATCTTTCCCTTTGATACTGATAAGGATATTTGTTAGTAAAGACGGGTACATAACACTCTAAGGGGGTGTTTATACGTTTGAAAAATAAAATATATTTAATTATCACAATGAAAAGTTACTGAACTTTCTCCAATTTTATATTCTAAGGTTTTTGAAAACAAGATTTATGTATTCTATTTTTTTTTTTTTTTTTTAATTTTTTTGTTTGGGTATGCAAGATATATGTTGGCAGTGATTCGAAAAGTGACACGAAAGTTCACGATACCCTTTTAATATTTAAGGAAGATGTAGCATAAGCTACTATCAGAATTTGCTGATGCCCTGCAAGGATAGACATAGAGCCAAGTTCCATTATGCATTTAAGCTAGACAATAATGAAAGAATCTATGGAGTCAAATGGCGTCAAATATTCCGGGGACTAATCTTGATGTGTGTAACTCTGCAGGATGGAACATGATAGTATGTGTGGCAATGGGTATAGTCCAGATTGCCGTGTGGGCAATTTGGGCGGGCTTCACTAATCACCCTTCCCGTTTGAAATTGTGGGTAGTCGTGATTGGAGGAGCATTTGCCATGCTCCTAGAGATATATGACTTCCCTCCATACAAGGGATTCGTTGATGCTCATGCTCTTTGGCATGCATCAACAGTCCCTCTTACTTACTTGTGGTGGAGCTTCGTTCGGGATGACAGCGTGTTTCGAACCTCCATCCTCATGAAGAAGCAAAAGTAGCCTCTTTTTCCCTTTTTTCATTCTTTTTTTTTTTTTTTTTTAATTATTATCGCAACTAATGTGTTTATTTCGGATGCCTTACTGTTTTGGGTTTCTTTCTGTTTATCATCCAAATGGACTGTGGAGCAATCTTTAGGTCCTCTTGGTCTGTTTTTGGTTTAATGCACCGTAAACTGGAATTTGTCTTTTAGATTTTTTCCCAGGTTTTGCAATATGTAATGCTTTCTTACCACATGGACTCATGGTTATGAGCTTCAATGTACTGCTCACTGAAAATACAACGGTGTTTGACACAGTTGTATAAGTCGAAGCTATCGAGCATAATTCGCTTGTATATCTAATGTAAATAATATTTCACCTACATCTAAAATACAGTCCATTATTGAATAACACTGATTGAAAAATACTGTGCACCCTGTCGAAAACGAGGTGAGGAACCAAAGTTAACGAATGTAGGTAAATTTGAGATGTTGGTTTCGGTTATATTATAGATGATCTAACGGTTAAAACTCCCGACATGATGGTTACGTAACGAGACCATAGCATTTTCCTATTTATAATGAGAAAGATTAATGAATGTTTGCCAAACTGTATTTTAAGTAGCACAATTTGTGTATCATGCTAAAATGACCATTATGGGATGAAAGTTTGTTTGATTCAATTACGTGTCAGTGGATACAGTGGGAATTTTAACCTGGGTGCTTCGATATCTAATGTTAAATATTGATCTTAAGTTGTAATGCTCATTTTAAATATGTAGATAATTTTTATTTTTATTTTTTTTTAGATATTTCGAATCCGTATCACATCAAAGTTTTAAAAAAACTAAAAAAAAAAATTGTAATTTTTATGTATTTATAATTCAAGCTCGACGTTTAGAATTTATAACAAAAATAAAATTTTGGTTCAAAATGTTACATTAATTGAAATATTCATAGCATTGCATTGTAATTTATAACGAAATATGTTTTTGGTTGAAAATGTTACATTAATGGAATATTCATAGCATTGCATTTTATTTGTTGACGATAACTTATTAAATAAATGTTTTCTTTAAAATTAGTAGAGTTAAAATATATAATTCACACAAAGTGAAGCAAAAATCAACATCCAAAAATTTGAAAATTCAACTAGACACTTAGTTAGGAAATCACTAGACCGATATATAATTAAAGTAACGTTATATTTTTATGTCTTAAAAATACATTCTTATTAATGTGTAACAAGTGGTTGTAATTGTTGAGAGAAGATGACAATATGGTATACGAATTAAAAACGAGAAAGTAAACAACACAAGATTTACGTGGTTCGGCAATATGCCTACGTCCACGCCGGCTGAGGGATATATTTTATTATGAATCGTACTCAATACATCAATACACCATGTATTTATATCATAACCCTACAAGGTATTAATTTACTTAAATACCTCGCTCCACTCCGGTCGCTTTGCTCGGTCGCTCTGCTTCCCTCGCTACGCTCGCTCCGTTACGCTCGCAGACATCAGTCTGCCTCCTTCCTTTGTCAATATATGAGTCATACCAACAGTAATATTTAATAATGACCACATATTTTATAATAAAATAATACCCATATAAGCATTTAATTATAAGTAAAAAACTGTTAATTTTAATTCAACCTTTTTTCACAACCAAAAATCGCCAACAATCCAACGAACAGACAAAGCAGTATACGCCGATTTTGTAGTAAACTGTCTAGCGGGACCTTTAACTATAGCTCTTGAATGGCTAGTGCTGGAGATTTGATTCATGATCATGCTGGGCATTGGCTTGGAGGTTTTATCATTTTATATTGGTTTCTCAACGATTACGGGTGTTGCGCTATGGGGAATATTTCAAGGCTTGCACTTAGCTTAGAATTCCGGGTTTCGTAGAGTAGTGGCGGAAGTGGACAGTCAAGCTTCCTGTAAGATGGTTTTGAGTGTTGGAGAGATTTCGGGGTTGCATGGTAATATAATCCAGGGTATCCGTGAGCTGCTAGAGAGGAATTGAGATGTTGATTTGCGACATGTTTGTCAATTGTCATGAATCTAACGTTGTGATTGATCACATGGAGTCTTTGGCGTCATCCAGTCCGGGAGGACTTCACATTTTTTAAGCACCTCCAATGAGTTTAAATGTTTGGTTGAACCATGATATTATGAGTGCGTAGCGTAGTCGTTTAATTTGCATCCGTTTTAAGCGTTCTAACCTATTTCTTTGTAAAAAAAAAAAAAATATAGTAATTTCACTCAAAGAAGTGCCCGACCCGATCCGAAAACAAAACTGTTTTGGACATCTAGAAGACCAATTTAACCCTACACGGCTCCATCTTGATACAATTATTACGCACTCGTATTTAGCTGACAATTCATTATAGAGAGAGCGATTTGTCTCCGCCATCGACCTCGCGACAGCTAGGGTTTCAACATTTCGAAGGTATGCCGTTCGTCACTTTTATTAAGCGTTTTTTTTTTTTTTTTGCAGTAAATCATCGTCTTCTCAGTCTGTGAGATTATCTCGTCTCAGATCTGTTTTTTTTCTGCATCTATGGAGTTTTTGTTTCATTGATTCCTTGATTCGTTATTTTTACTTGTAGTATTGAGATTTTTACTTGTAGCTGTTCGTATTAACTGAAAATCATCCAATTTGTGAGTTGGATTTTGGTTCGATTGTTTTTAATGAGGTGAACAGTATGCTGGATCATCACTTTGTTGTGGGTCTTTATATAGATCTGGCACTGCAGACTGTAAACAAATGAATCTAGCTTGATATATGTAAATTTGAATTCTTTTGTTTTTTTTACATCTAGAGGTCGTTGAATATCAGAGTTGAGGTGAAATGAGGTCGATTTTCTGTGGGAATTTTGATTATGATGCTCGGCAGTCGGAACTCGAACGTCTTTTCAAAAGATATGGGAAGGTTGATAGGGTTGATATGAAGTCGGGTAAGTCTTATTGCCCTCAACTTTTTTTTTGTTTGGTATAACTATGCACTTGTGTTCTTAAGTAACATGTTTATCAGTGATGGAAAGATGCAGTTACTTCCAAATGTGCCTTTTGAATTTCTTTTGCCCAACCTTTTGAGCTAGGGAAGTTTGGTGACTGACTAACATGCTCCTTTTAGACCTATAAATCTAGAAATTGATTGAGTGTTGAGGTGATTTAATATGAAACTTATAGTTATTTCAATGGCATCAAAATTTCAAAATGTAAGTCAATTGATGGGTAGCGATACACTGAATGCTTGTTTTTATTTCAGTACGGCAGTACCACTAAAGGTAATTTATTTTTCCAGCAACTAACACAATCAATCACTTCGTGTATTCACATTGGGGCAACATATGACTACAACATTTACAATTTGCATGCACTGTGTTTTGAGGGAAAAGTAGTTTTTTCCTCTGTACTCAAGTTTCATGACATAGAGCTCTGTCATCCAGTCGCTGTTACCGTTTTTATTGTTATATGAGAGCTTCAAAGACTTGCCAGGTGCCACACCACGAGGATTAAATACCGGGAAAGCTACACTCTTGGTACTTCATTACCCAAAATAATGAATAAATAAATAAATTTTGGTGTGAAGTAGTAACTGATTTATAATCAGGTAACCCTTATGTGAGATTGCAACTCTTTTCTTATGTATTTAGGTGACAAGGACATGAATTATGAAGTATCAAAATGTATTCTAGCTAGTGGTAGAACCAAAATTTTAGTACACATCATTTTCAATTACCAGAAGATAATGGAGTTTTCGAAACCTTTGCCGGATAGCTTCGGGAGAGTTCTGCGCATGCTGGAGCCGCTTCAGTGGAGTACCCACACAAACTTGCATACAGAGACATAAATGTGTCTTTGTTGAGATTCTTGGGGGTGTGAGGATGTGTTTAAAACAAGAAAAGTGTGTTTTTTTAAGTGTCAGACGTCCATTTTTCAATTGATTCTTTGTCGCAGGATTTCATTTGCAATGTCAATACTATCCATGGCTGATGGAAGGGTTACTTGTGCATTTCATTCCCTGGCAGTGACAAACATCTCATCTAATTTCCTAGAAGAGCCCTCTGACATCCATGACATTCCATTCACACATTTTCCTCGGTCATTTATGATTTCATTCCACATGACTTTTGCCCATCCTTCCTTTTTCCACATTATACGCGAGGCACCTGGATAAATTGGTAAGGCAGTTACTTTACGCTGTAATCGTGAGACATCGATCATTGGCTAGTTGTCCATTGAGATACCTGAGTTCACTGGCCAATGTCTGTTACTGATTAAAGCGGTCAGTAATCTTTAGATAGAAAGGATGGGCTTTTTTT
>CACSLK010027833.1:12036235-12061664 GCA_902706635.1 Striga hermonthica
TTTTTTTTTTAAACTAATGCGACCTGGTGATATATGTATGTGGTTTGTCTACTCATGGATTTTATAATTTACTTAGTAATGGACGAATCAGTTTATGGCAGAATTATGCACTTGGGTTAGACGTTCCTAGCTTCTGAAAAGTGATATTGTGTATTTTCTGTGTGTTAGGATTTGCTTTTGTTTACATGGAGGATGAAAGAGATGCGGAAGATGCCATTCGTGCTCTAGACAGAATTGAATTTGGCCGAAAGGGCCGTAGGCTTCGTGTTGAGTGGACGAAGGTAAAATATGCAGTGTGAGCTTGTCATTTATGAAACTATGTCAGTTGCATAACCTTAAAGTTTTTAAGTGCAAGAACTTCCTTTCATGTGTTGAATAACAGCAAGAAAGGAGCAGCAGGCGACCAGAAAGCAGTAGAAGATCCTCATCTAGCCTGAGGCCTTCGAAGACCCTATTTGTAATCAACTTTGATCCCTATCATACTAGAACAAGGGATTTGGAGAGGCATTTTGATCCTTATGGGAAAATATCAAATGTAAGAATCAGGAGGAATTTCGCCTTTGTGCAGTTCGAATCTCAAGAAGATGCGACAAAAGCTTTAGATGCTACCAACATGAGGTGAGCTCTATTAATGACGGATCTTAAAAAAGTTAAAACATAGCCTGTTCTCAAACTGAAAATTTTTGTTTCTATTACAATATCCTCCGTCGACCTGTCCTGATTGGCATGTGTATTTTGTACAGCAAACTTTTGGATCGTGTCATCACTGTTGAATATGCTGCCAAGGACGATGACGACAGGCGAAACGGGTACAGTCCTGACCGAGTCCGTGAGAGATCACCAAGGAGCGGGTATGAAAGGGCAAGATCCCCCAGTCCACGTAGGAGAGATAGGGAAAGTCCTGATTACGGGCATGGTCGTGCCCGTAGCCCTAGCCCACACCATAGAGAGCGAGCGAGCCCGGACTATGCTCGTAGGCCCAGCAGGAGCCCCAGCAGGAAGGAAAAGGACTCTTACCGTGGTCGTGGCAGAAGCCCGAGCCCCAGGAAGGGGAGAGATGTTGATTACCACCACAGACGCAGCCCGAGCCCTCGGAAGGACAGGGACTCTGATTCCCACCGCCATCATAAGCGTAGCCCGAGTCCTCAAAGGGAGAGGTCCAATGGTGACAACGGCCATGGGCCCAGCCGGGCCAACGCGAGCCCAGGATATGGGCATGGACCCAGTCCAAGTCCCAAAAGAGAGGATCATAGGGAGAAGGCAATGAGCCCAGATGACTATGGTCGTGAGAAAAGTCCTGCCTATAGTGATGCAGAAAGCCCTCCTCGTGAGCATGGGTATGGGAGGTAGGTGTGTATGTTTTGGTTTTTGGGTAAAAAGTACAAATATAAATTGTGTTGATACAGTTGGGTTTGATAAATGCAGTCAATCGCCTGGGGCGCGAGAGCTTGAAAACTAGATGATAAATTCTGTTCGATTGAAGCCAGTACTGCTGCTGCACTTCACAAACATTGTTACTGGCAAGGTAACAGAATCACATTCACACCACCATGTTAGAATCGTCACTTCATTTTAGATGGACAATTGCATTTGTTTCCGAATATTCGATTTGTGGATTTTGCACTGAATTTGATGTAGCTAGTGTGTGGTATTTGCTGCTGAAACTTGTTAAAACTTTCATTTTGTTTTTGCCTTTTTGTATTGGCTTCATATGGATTGTTTATTTCTATTATATTTTGACGACTGGACATTATTTGTTGCCTGTAGAAACCATTTAGCTCGCTACTGATGGGCAATCTTCGTATTCCTCTGTTTCTTGTATCATCATAGCCATTATTTCTAACTTAAAATGGGGGGTTGAGGCTGAAGTGCTTATTCATGCTACTAACATAAATCATGTTTTTTTTAAACGTAAAATATATCACGGATTTAATTTAATTGCACAATTTTTAGTATTATTAATATAATTAAATAATATCAATCAATTATATTTTTTAATTTATTATTCATCTACTTACATAATTTTAAATAATAATTACTTTCAATAACTTTAATCTTGCTTTTACATCATTTTAATTTTAATTATTTTATTTATATATTAATTTAATGCAAAATTAAAATCCATTCAAGCTTAATTGAAACAAATATTTCAATATTAGTTACGGTTGATAAAAACAATCAATTAAAACTAAATTATTCAATCACGTTTGAATAAGGCATACATTAGTGCAGTTTGATTTAGCTGTCTAATAATAATAATAATAATAATAATAATAATAATAATAATAATAATAGTTATCAAGTTATAATTATAATAATAATAATAATAATAATAATAATAATAATAATAATAATAATAATAATAATAGTTATCAATTATGTATTATAACGTAGAGAATGGATTAAATGAGTTTATTTTTGAAAAGGTGTCAAATTTAATCCTAGCTATTAAATAGAGAAAGTATCTGTGGCAAAAGTTTTATCTTTTATTTTATTTTTAATTATTTAAATATTTGGGTTGATCGTATGCGGTCCTGACGCTTCATTTGATATCAATTACGTTTATATTATATATGAATGAATTAAATATATCACAAAATGTGCAGTTCTGAAACAACAGTACCACTGTTGTCACAACCCACAATTGTCACTGTCGGTACCAAACTATACTAACTATGTATATGTCAGTTTTGAATTAAATATGCATTATGTATCTACAAAATTTGCAGTCTTGAAAGTGCCGATGTTGTTACTGTTGTCAATGCCGATACCAAAATATATATGCAATTAATATGAACTAAATATGAATATGTCAATTTTAAAATTAGATATGCAATTGATACCAATTAAGTATGCAATTATGTATGAATTAAAAAGCTTCAAAATATGAAATTAACATCTACTAAAGTATACAATTACGAATGAAATAAATATGCACAATGTATGAATTAAATGTACAACCTTAATATAGTCAGTGCAATTTGCAAATGTCGTCAGTCAATATTGGTCAATGCTGTTGACCGTCAGTTAACTTCAGTCAAATTGTAAGATCGACTTCTGCAACATCAATTAATTCTAATAGGATGACTATTAATTTATATTTCTTTATAATTAATATAAATTTTAATCTTTGATTCATTAATTCCACACAAATATATGGTTAGAATTTCATCACATTCCATTTTAAAGAGGAGTCATTTTGGTTTACACAATAGCAGTTGTAGTCCAAAAGTTCAAACTTTTTACTTTTGGTCATGAGATTTAATATTTTGTTTCAATTTCAGTCAATTGAAAACTACAACTAAATTTTAGATTACACTAGTATTCGACCTGTGCATTTCCACAAATATATAAATAAAGTATTGTGAGTTATTTGTATACATATAATGATTAATGACTTTTGTCAAATTTACAATTAAAGGAGCTTAAATATTTATTTTTTAAATTGCGTTTATCGGATGTAATGTATATTTTGCTATGTATCTTTCTTTGTGAGTTATTTATTATTTATTTAGGAATTTCAAATATGTTTTTTTATTTTCCAAAAGAAGTTAATTTTAATGTAACCACAACAATAACATCTAATCACGTTAAATAGTTAACACATTATATGATCAGCTGTAAGTAAATCAAAAATTTAAAATGATTTTTGTAATTTTGAATTGATTAGTGTGTTGATTATATAATAATTAAATGAGAGGTTAAATAAATAAAAAGTAACGGTTTTTGGAGGGAAAAAATTATATTGCCACATAGGTATAATTTAATAGGTTTTATTAAATGCTCATGAGCCAGCAATTATATATATATAGATGACTGAAATTGCAACAAAATTATAAATTACATCGATAACCTGAGTATTTATTGCAATTTCAGTCATTTGAGAACTGAAATTCCAACAAAATAATAAACCACATGACAAAAAGGCGAAATATTAAATCAACCATAGTCTTTTGCTTTGAATGAAAGCCCATAATTAGCTTAAAATAATTGTGGGAAATTTCATTTTGAGATATATAAAAAAAATTCCATTTGTCAAGTCAAGATGCATCTTTTAGTCCATTTGATCCCCTAATGATATGGCTTAATAAATTTGGAAATTTAACAATTTTGATGACACACAATGTATATAATAAAAATTTTGCATATACATCAATCTAGTAACCAAAAATATATCAAAAAAAATAAAAATAAAATAATGGTAAGTGTGAGAATGAAATAGTTAGGCATGCCTAGTATTTCATGACACTGTGCTTAGAACTGATCCATGGTCGACACTCGACATGTCGACATGTCAATCAATCATTGGCCATGCCTTAGCTTCAATGCTTTTCTACAAGTTTACACATACAATTAAGTGGCTTCTCCATATATTTGTTTGATATTAAGGCTATAATTAGTAAATGATGTAGCGAAAGCGTGAACGAATGTGAAAGCTACGAGATACTCTCTCGAACTTGGGATACTCTCCCGAAAGAATACGAACAATTTTAATTCATTCTCCAATTCCTCCAATACAAAGCTGAATGAGCCTTTAAATAAGACTCTAACTCTAAACATAACTTATTATCCAAGCTAATAGTAATAATAATAATAATAATAATAATAATAATAATAATAATAATAATAATAATAATAATAATAATAATAATTTTAATCATATATATCTCCATCAGTAAACCTAGCTGATAGTTGATAAACTAGTTTATAGGTTATCAATAATTTTCGAACTTATACCTTATAGCTTATGATTTATAGCCGAAAAACTAACTTATATGATAAAAGTGTTTGGTAAAATTAGCTGATAAACTAACTGAAATAAAAATTCAACGAAACTTATTTGAGAAGCTACCCAAAGAAGTTTATGCGATATGCTCGAGCCTTTTAAAAAAACTCGTCCTACAAAACAAAATTGATTTAAATACATAAAGCTTATAAGCTAACGAAATAAATCATAAGTTAGCTTATTTATCTACTAAACACAGCCTAATTTGTCTACCCAAAGAAGGAACAATGAGAGGATATATACACCAAATATTTTCAAAGATTTCCTTGCAGCTGACTTCCCTTCATGCTTAAATCCAAATTTGATTATGTTCAAAAAAAAAAAGTGTACTTTTTTAGATCTTAATGTCTTCAATTACTTGTATTTTCACCAATAATAGTATTAAGAGTGATTTTTATTTTTCCTAATTTTGATTCTACACATCAAAGAATCTTGAAGATTTCTTTTAAGTGTTCTTTTTTTAATAATTGAACTCATATCTTACGTAGATAAGGACTAATAGTCATGGAATGTGATTTGAGATATTGATCATGTTATAATTTGATCTTATAGAATCATTCTCTATCATAAAAGGAAAAAGAAAATCACAACATATATATAACTTTCACTTTCAATTTTTGTTTTTATATCACTTGGACTGATTTGGAAAAAAATAAAAATTATAAATATAATCGTGTTTCTCTTGTCTTCTCTTTTTTTTTTTAAATAGATTTAACTATTAAAGTCATAAATCTAATTTGAAGTGATTTGTGTGGAAACTCGTTTAATTATGTGAATTATTAACTAAATAAAAATTTTAGAATCAAATTAACCGTGTGTAAGAAACTAAATTAACACAAATAAGAAAGATTTTAATTTGTTCTTCTCAATGTAAGTCATATTAATCTGTGCATTGCAAATGGAGCTGGAAGAGTCATTGTTGACAATTCTATTGACATAGTGCTAATAATGGACTAGATCAAAATGACTCAATTAAATTCTAGTGCTTCTTCTATTAGTAAAGTTTCTAGAAAAAAAATATATCAAACGACGCAATGCACCTTGGGTCGCTACGGAAACAACCTCCTTGTATAATTAGTTCATAAACTGTATTTTTACGGCTATTTGCATATGTACCGTGATTGAACATAACAAATTACAAGTTACATAGTTTTACAATTATTTGCGCAGGTACGGAACTAAAACAAAATAATTAGGTAGTTGCTAGATACTAAAACACTGCATTGATATATCGTTTCCTAACTAAATCCCGTAACGGAAGGATTGCACCATACTAATGAAATATCATAACTGAACGGGTTTACATTAATAACAAAATATCATCCCTAAAAATGCTCTCTCTCTCTCTCTCTCTCTCTCTCTCTCTCTCTCTCTCTCTCTCTCTCTCTCTCTCTTCACTGTAACTTAACCTTAACCTGCTATATTAGGAAAAAAGCAAAACATTGATTATATACTCAACATAACCATATACATATACATTTATGCGATTGTGTTTACGAAAACATATACTGAAATTATACAACCTATATACACAACTTATACAATATATAAACATCACATATACATTTTTGAAAACAACTAAAGAGTTGCAGCCCCATATACTGTAAGTATATCATTCGTGCACATATACATAACATAATCGTGTTATATACAGTCCGTTACATGTTCTCTCATCCCAAGTCATCCTCTTTCTCTCTCCTCTCGTGACCCTAAATTAGCCGATCAATAGCTCAAGACGACACCCCACTACTCTATGCCATTAGTCGTCTCCATCTTGTCCAACTCGTATCATTGCACGTTGGTGTAATAATCGAGATTTTTCCGCCGGTGCGACAGATCGAGTTCCCACCGCCCTCGGCTGAAGCCTGTTGTCCAGTGACCTTCGCCACTCACGAGCTGGAAGGGACCGCCGCCGACTTTTAGGTTTCTGTTAAAAAAAAAAAGAATCACAAAAGTAAGATGAAGAAGATAAAGAGAGAGAAAAGGACCTGGAGTTTTAATATTATAAAAAGTGGAAACATTTTTTGTCAAAAGAAAACTCCATAAATAAAATATAATTACATTTTAACCATCATTTTATTATTTATGCAAATAAATATGTTGGTTTTACTTGTTTTGCTAATTTTTATATATAAGTGGTACAATGTAATAAAAATGTTATTATGTGGATAACAAGTAATTTTCTCTTTTTGACTAATCCTTACCAATGAGACCGCAACATGTTTTTCTTCTGTGCAAATATGGGCCCTACTTTTGGGCCCTAATGACTACAAAACCTAAAGGGTCCAAGACCAACCCATTTCAATGTTGGGTGAGCCCGTGAGCAATCTATGCCCCCCTAGCCCGACTCACTATTGCGTGTGAAGCTTATCAAATTCCATTCCCATCTTCAACTATGAATAGAATGTTTAAAAAAAATAATAATAAGATTTTTTTTTTGGTACAAAGAAGAAGCAAAAGGCATAAAACTGTTAGACAGTTATACTCCGCGGGTAAGTAATGCCAACAAGGTCATGCTGTAACCACGATTTAACTGCCGACGATGGATCTTGGAACCGTTGATACCTACTAGGACAATGATGGGCTAGAGTCACCAAACAATCGCCGAAAAGATAAGATTTTTAGTTATCTTTGAAAAGACTTATCCGATAGGTTAATAGTAAAAGCACGACATAAGATTGATTCAAAGTTAGTCATTATCATACATTGAAGAATTTAATTAACATTGTAGTTGAATCTTTATCTATATTTTATATTGTTAATTAATACATGTAACTTATAATTATAATATTTATATGCAAAACAACATCATCATTACTTCTTTGGTCTTTGTAATTTTTAACACCACGCCACCAAGTCAACGCAAAAAATTACAGTAGAAACTAATTAACAAAGTAAATATTTTCAACTATGGTTGATGATTTTGCTGCAATTAGAGCTTACAAAGTGAGAATTAATGCTCTTTTGACCCAATCTCACAAAATCCTAGAGACAAGGTTTATTAGGCATTTTTCTCGTGTGACACTTTCGGTGCGAACTGCCACGTGGCATGATATAAATGGACTTTAAACTTCTAAGTCATATAAGTACTGCAGTTTTGCTATGGAGGCGACAGTTGGCTCTATAGTGAAGCCAATTTTTTATATACAACAGATAAACCTAACATACATTTTCTGATTACTTAAACACTAATATAATTTTATTAATATGGTATATTTTATTTACTGTATATAGAAGGTTGGCTCTACTATGGAGTCACCTATTGACTTCATAACAAAACTGATACATATTGTATGATATAAGTGTGAACACAGAACTACTATGGAACCATCCATAACTTTATGTATTGACACGTGTCTAATATGTATTTATTGTAGGACACGTGTCAATACACCATTTGTGGATAACTATGGATGACTCCATAAGCTGAGCCATCTGATGGCTCCATAGCAAAACCGGGCGTGAACAAGTCAACTCAAGCCGAGCTCGTTGCTGAACGAGCCAAATAATCGATATCAACGAGCCGAACTCGAGCACTGCGAATCATATTATAAAAAACTATATAAAAGTTCATATTATCGACCTAAAACGAGTTGAGTCGAGCTTGGATATTTAACTAAAGAAGCTTTCAACAAGTTCGAGATCGTTTAACAAACAAGTCAAGTCGAACTCGAGGCTTGACTAGTCATACAGTACTGTTTGGGTCTTTTTTTTTGGTACGAGAAAGGAAGCTACATCGAGCCTAAACTAGAACTGACTGAGGATGAGAGACTCTCCTCTAGGGCTGCAAACGAGCCGAGCCGAGTCGAGCATTGGCCTTATCGAGCAGGATTGAGTTTTTTTTAGCTGCTCGAGCTCAACTCAATAAAAATTTACAATGAGCTCGAGCTCGACTCGAAGTCAAAATGCTCGAGCTCTGCTTGAGTTCAGCTCAAAAATTTTTAAGGGCAAAAGGTAAAGTTACCATTAAACACCTATGTTAATATATATTAAGGGGTATTTTAGTAATTAACGTGTATCTCGAGCTGCTCGACGAGCCGCTCGACAAGACAAAATATGGGCTTGAGCACGACTCGAGTTCGGTCAAACTCGAGCTCGAGCCGAGCTTTGACTCGAGCGCTCGCGAGCAGCTCGCGAGCCGCTCGATTCGTTTGCAGCTCTACTTCCATCCTATCAATGATGCAACCATATAATTGTCCCGGCGAAGGACGGTGAAGCCGCTAAAGCCCGCCCGAACCCTTAGCCGCCAACGACGCCAGGTAATCTGCCACAAAATTTGCCTCACGAAAACCATGCCGAATCACCCCTACCCAATCCGACTCAAAATGGGCCCACTAATGGCCGCCCAAAGAAGACTTTGTGTCTTCTAACTTCATGTAATATAATCTTTAATAAGTTGCTTTCTTTTATTCATAAATGTCTCTTTTTTTTTTCTCATTTTTCTTTTAAATGCAAAAGTGTTAAAGGCAAAGCTCACTTTTTTTTAATATAAAACAAATGCCATTACATGAGAAGCACTTGAGTTCCTTGTCTCCCATATATAAGACAACAAACTAGGTCCAAGTAAAGAATATTTTGTACCTACTCGTTAGTCATTCTTGGCAAGCTGTGGATAGTTTTTATCAACCATTAATTCCAATCAAAATTCATACAACTAGAAAACTAATGCCAAACAAAAATTTCAATGCCAAATTGTTGACTTATACAAGTTAATGATTTGAATTTTATGTCATTGGTTTTACTTTTTTTTTTTTTAATAGAAGTCAAAGTTTTTCAAAATGAAAGCCAGCATAGTAGGAAGTCAATGTTTTTTTAATTAAAGAAAGTAATAAAATAAAACAAAATAAATCACAAAACTACAAAACTCGAGAAACTCTATACTTTATTGAAAAATTGAGAGGAAAATATGGTTATGGTCACGTATAGAGTGAACAAACCGGCCAGCGCATAAGGAAGATATTACATTTTCCGGTTCATTATCCTATGCACAGTAATTACTAAAATGCTTAGAAAAATTAATGTGTAACAAAAATTAATTGAGCATATTCAATACAATGTTAGATACAGCTCGCATATATCCATGCATGACTTATGTTACGTTGCGCTTATTAATGTTTAAAACACCTAATCCGGTCTGCAGTAATGTTCCGTTACTCACGGTGGACACATGTTAATATGTCCATCGTTTATGTGACATGCACACATTGGTGATGTATTTTTTTGAATATATTAGCATCACCAATATGTGCATGCCACATAAGCGGTGGACATATTAATATGTGTCCACCGTGAATAGGGAGCATTAGTGATCCGGTCTAATATAAGTGTGAAGAAGAGTTTTTAGTCATACCCAGTGTTTTAAAACGCGCATCGCGCAACGCGTCGCGTTTTGGTCCTTATATTGCGTAGCGTAAATAGCGTAGCGCATTGCGTAAGCTATTCGAGCAATTGACTTTTAATGCCAAAAATAATAATATTAACCATAGAAGCGAATAAATAATTAAAATGATCTTAACATTGAATCTAAAAAATGAAATTCAAATATTAATTATTCAAACAATCAAAGTCTTAGTGTTTAAAGTAAAGGCTCAAAATTATAAAATGATCAGTGTTATCTAATTGAATTTAACTATCATCGTCAATTCTATCAAACTTATGGAAAATTTCACTACAAGAAATAATTCATACAATTCCACCAAATTCATGCATCTCCTCATCATTTGGAGAAAAAAATGAAGTGTTCTTCTCATTTCACTTTTGAGCTTAAGAAACATAAACATCACATTATTCTAACATTGGAAAAGGTCAATCATAGCTATGTTGATATCAGTTTTTCAAAAAAAAAAAAATTTTCAAGAGAAATACGAAACATAGTCTAATCTCAAATTCGCCATGGGAGAAATTACTCAATTTTGTGCCCTATGTTTTTTTTTTGGTATTTTATTATTTTATTATTTATTTTTTGCCAATAAATAAGGATTTCTCAAATAGCGTGAGAAATAGCGCAAATAGCGTAAATAGCGCAAAATATAGCGTAAATTGCGTAAATAACGCAAAATATAGCGCAAATTGCGTGCGCTTTTCTGGAACTGCGCGAAATTATATACGCTATGTCGCGTTTTCGGGTAAAAATGCGCTATAGCGCGCTACGTAGCGCGCGAAATTGCGCTATTTAAAACACTGGTCATACCTCACCCTTATAAAGGGTGATTATCTTGTTGCCAAAGAATTCTATGTTCATGCTGCCCGGGAATTCTATATTTTTGGGTATATTCTATTCACACATAAACTTTTTTCCTTCTTGGGTCTCTTTCCGCGCAAGTCCTATCTCTGGCTAGGTTTGTTGATCTTTCTTGATGTACATCAGCTCGTTCGTAATCGAGTTGTCTCCAGTCTTCAATCTGAACCTCCAGGTCGATCATCTAACATGCTATCCTAGAATTCTAACTTGACATGGTGTTACCCTTCATTAATAGGTCGACTCCTCATGATCGATCTTATCTACATTCCACTGACCTACTCTCGAGTTGTCTGAACCACCGTTACAAAAAAAATTACTATATGCCAACAAAAAATCATACGTTAATACATTCCAATGGAAATTCTAACAGATATTCCAGTGGTATAACTTCCGTTAGAATGATTCCAATGAAAATATTTCCCTGTAGTTAGTTTTCCATTGGAATTTTAGATAGATTTTGATGATTTCAATGGCTTCTAATGATTTTTACCGAGTAATTTTTGTTGGAATATGTAATTTCCATTACAATTTTTATATCCACTCATATTTCAACCGTTAGAACTGTAGGAATCGTCAAAATTCAACGAAAATTAATCCAATGGAAACTCATTCAAATTGAATATTTTTGTTTGAATTTTTCTTGGAATCCCTGGAATAATTTCAACCATAATATTAGCATTAGAATATATATTGGAATTGCCGTTGGAATTCTATTGGAATATTTTTCCGTTTGAATTTTTCGTTGGAATTTCATCATTATCTTGTAGAGTGCACAGTGTATTGTCTTATGCTAAACTGCTACAAACTGTATCTGGTCAACTGTGTTTTATCTAAGCCAAGTGAGCTCCGATGACTGGTGTGGTGTTTGTAGTGTTAGCTGACTACGAAATAGATTCCGACCTCAGATCGTGTCTCTCGAGAAAGATTGTTTGGAGCTTCGTTTACTATTTAGTCGTCAAATCACAAAACTAAAAATAAGGTCCTAAACATGCTACTCACTTGATTGGGGGTTGATTCGAACTGCACTAAGATAAGCAAATGAAAACAATTAAAGAAAGATGAAATTTTGAGAGAAAAGATTCACACTTTGGTTGATCGGAGTCTCCACAATTCAAGAAAATGAGAATAAACTAAGAGAACATGTTAGCAAAGTGATCGTAGGTAATCTAACATGAGCCTTCTTAATTAAATGGATATGCTTTAAACAAACTCGCAACCTTTATAACAAGATAGACATGAAATTAACCCCTTATACATATACGCAAGCAATGAACATAAAAAGATCCAAACTTTGCCCTTCAACTAGCAAACACCACATTTACCGTGAAAAACTTCATAAGTAAAATGCGGAACAAATACGGAGTAATGAATCTTAAAACTAAGTACTCAGTCTCCCATTGCATTCTCGAAGAAAATCAGAGTGAAAAATAAAAAGTGAGAGCTATTCCCAAACAAAAAAAGTTGGGAAATATGGGTGGTGTCCAAAAATACAAAGTACAATGTCTATATATAGCTACACCGCAAACACATACTAGAAACACACACATTTAATGAAACACTCGCGAGCTAGGTGAATTTCGCAGGCAAGTTCGCTTTGATCGTGAGTGTTGTCTTGTGCATAAGTGCTTCTGGTGAAAACTCGCGAGGCAGGCGAGTTGCGGTCCGCAGGCGCGAGCTGGGCGTGCGCCGTGCAACACTAAAGGACTTGCGAGCAGGCGAATTGCTGTTCGCGAGCGCGGATGCAGTTGGCGTGCGACACTGGATGGTGCGACACTCGCGAGCTGGGTGAAACGACATTCGCTGGCACGAGCTCAGGCACTGGATGACGCAACCGTCGCAAGTTGGCGAAACGTCGCTCCAGCCGCGAATGCCGCTGGCGTACGGCACTGGAGAACTAGCGAGCTGGGGAGGCCGCGGACGGGGTTTCGCGGGCGCCGGCTGTAGGCTTATGGGCGTGCTTTGTGGATGTTGCTGGTCTCGTGTGCATGTGTTGGGGGTCTCTTGGTGCCAACGGGTACTAGCAAAGGCGATCAGCCGGGAACTTTCCAGGAACTTTTTCGGTGACTTTTCGGCAATTTTCCGGGTATTTTTCGGCGATTCTCCGGAACACAAATTTCCTATAAAATAAAAGATAAAAAGAGAAATAAAAAGTACAAGACACCAAAACGACATGAAAACATAAAAACAAGCAAAAACGACTAAATAAACTGAGAAAAACCTAAAATAAAGTAAAACGAACACTAACAAAATACATAAAAATATGCAAATAACAACAAAAAAATACAAAGAACATGGTATACCGTATCAAGAATCTTGAAAATTAGATAATAATTTTGGATATATTATTTTATTATAAACATTAAGGACATTAATTTTTTGGAATCCCTGTCACATATTAAAGTTGCTTACAATTATTGTACCAAAAAAAAAAAAAAAGTTGCTTACAAATTACAATTATCAATTGTGTAAGAAATCCGTATATTCCCAACTGGGAACACTAATTAAGTAATTATTGGTTATTGTAATATATTCTTAAAAGTAGTCATAGTATTATATGGCTTTGATAGATACTGCTTAGCAGTATGGCATAAGAATTTGTGTTAGAAAGCATAATATATATACCTTAAAATTCCATTTTTTTTTTTTTTTTTTTGTTTGGTTTAATTCCCTACTTCTTTTCTATGTATATGTATGTATAAGTCAAAGTCTTTTAATGAAAAGTCAACATAGTAGGAAGTTATTAAGTCAATCTTTTTAATTCAGAGAAACATTATTTCCAATCTACCCTCGTAGTGTCCCAAAACCTTTGATAGAGTTACACGCGTGATATTTTGGATAGTTTGACTTTACATATAAAATCAAAATTCTCCCTATATATAATTCCCGAATGTCCTGAGCCTCCTACATAGTTGTTTCTGGTGTTTCGGAATCCTACTTGGAAAAGAATCATGCTTCGTAATTAAGTTTGGACAAATAATATTGATATATTAATAATTAATACTCTAGGTTTGGACATTCCATAAATATTATTCAGCTAACTTAAGTATTTTAATATCACTTGTACTAATATAATCCTTTAATTCCTTGTAATTTTAAATAGTGAGACACTAAGTGACTAATATATCCCTGACTTTTAATTTGTTTCATTCGATTAGCTATTACATTGTAAATGTATTTTAAAAGATGATAACTTTTGTATTTCTTATTGGTTTTACATATATAATATATATCAAATTAATCATCTTTTGATTATCTTCGATTTGACATCCATATTGTATATATTGAAATAAATAAATTATATTTATATTTATAATAATAAAAAATAATTATATTTATTAAAATTTATTAGAAAAATAAAATTATTTATCAATTGATATATTTATGTTTAACGTTGTTATATGTTGTAAGTTAAAAAAATTATTATAATATAACACAGGTAAATCGCACAAATAAAATGTGGCATACTAAATATATAATAATATATATTTTATAAAATATATTTAAATTTTTAACTATTTTTTCTCATTAATTTTAGATTTTAAGAAAATAAAATTAGCAAACACCCGTGTAATACACGGGAGTTGTACTAGTTATTAACAAATAAAAATAAATAAGAAAAAGGCAAGCCCATCCCTTATGGCTACAAAATTTGAGACGCTATATTATGGAAAAATGGTCTTGTATAGAGTCAACAAACCAGCGTTACATGACGTTATTATTTATGTGTAGAAGGTAACCATATGTGTCACGAAAGCATTGGACTCACTATTAATAAATATTTTATTACACTAAATTTTTATTTAATAGTCAAACAAATTTAAGTTATTAATTTGAATATTTGATGGACGTACGAAGTTTATCTAATATAGATTACTCATCAATCAACCAATCAGTCAGATTACACTGAACGCTTGGGCTAAAATAATCAATCTGGTGGTTATGTTCCGTCGAGAAGGATGGACCGACCCAGCCTCCAAAAAGACTCCATGAACCTTTTCTTTTAATGAGACAAGCAAGAAGTCGGATTGCTTCTAATGCTCTGTTCGACCAGGCATTGACAAGGAATTGTTCACCCGAATCCCCGATACGTTACATGGTTTTCATAAAGAACACTTCTGGGTCGGTGGGGATTGACAGACTCCTGACGCAACTATGATTAAAAATGGGGACAATGTGTTGCCCCTGCTGACCAAATTCTTGACGAGAAATTATATGTTTTTTTTTTTATTATTATCATACGTCACTTTCTAATATTCTTTGTTTTATGTTAACATGTCGATTTTTCTTGTTTTTAGTACGAGAAGTGGTACCTTAGCTCGGACATGATCTTTTACTCGAAAAGAAACCCGAGGACTGGTATTAGAAGGACCTGGTTAAGGACGAGCTCCTGCGCAGATACGAGCTTAGCCCGAACTTCGTAGATTAGAACTTTGCACCAGATCAGTTACTTTTCTTCGCTAACTCCAATATTTCGCTTTTTATTGTTGTTTGTATTGATTATCCAAATTGTTACCAGTGTATCACGATTTTTCGTTTTGACTCTTTATATAGTATACTATCCTCTGCTCAGCCTTCGTGGATTTTCGTCTATGGAGGCCAAGAAGTATGAGCGCACACACCTGAACCCCTAGAAGAAAAAGATGAATTGCATGCCGTTTTTATGGTCGAGGTCAGAACCTGGCCGATGAGACAGCCAAGCATTTTTTGCGGCCCAAGTAGAAGAGGGGTCGGCTGCGGCCGCCCAAATCGTGGTCAGGACTGAGCCCGCAATGTGGGCTCGTGGTGGGCGGACCGGCGGGACGAGTGGTTCCCGAGGCAAGAAGTGACCTGCCCCTAGTGACGTTAGCCATGGCGAGGCAAAGAAAAAGGTTGTGAGAGTAGTCAGAGGCGACCTTGAGGGGGAGTTAGACGCCCCCATTCATCAAGAGGGGACGACCACCTACCTCCTCATCTTCCCGAAGAAGGTCGAGCGTTCAAGAAAGCTAACCAATTTCCCAGACCAGTGGTTCATTCGTTATAAGTCGGTGGTTGCCCCGGTACTCCTGAATCCTAACCACCTAGCTCCCCGCGCGACCACGTTATGGAGGCGGCTCGGACCCCAATGATGAGTTGGGATTAGTGGTGGCCAGTCAACGGGCCAAAGCCTGGCCCGACCCGGCCCGCCGAGCCACGGGCCCTCCAACACACGGCTCGCTAAGAACCAAGGGCCGGTTTTATGAACCGATCCGAACCGTCGGTTCACCGACCCGGCGGTTCACGGACCAGGACGCCTTAAAAAAAAATAACAATGTGGCCCGCCGTCCGACCCGGCCCGGCCCGGACCGACAGGATCAAAATACAAAAAAAGGGAATCGGGACCGAACCGCGGTTCGGGCCGATTCGTGTTGGGCCGGTGCCGGTTCACGGGCCAGTTCATGGGCCAATTCGGCCCATGGACATGTCTAGTTGGGATCCCATGGTCGAGCAATAGACGTCTGAGCTAACTAACGTGGAGCACATCAAGTAACATTTAATATTATTAATTTATTCAGATATGCTAATTTAAGTTTAAAAAGATTTATAAATTCTTAAGGACACAATAAGATAAACACATAAATAAATATAATGTTTCACTAGGTAGCACATATAAAATGCGTGAATCAGATAGACTAAGGAGTGATGTAACTTGGGGTATCGCAGTATAAGTGTAACTTGCCAAGATACCCTTAGCTTAAGAGTTTGTTTAGAAACTACAATAAATTCGATTAGCATATTTGGTTAGCTTATAAGTATTTTTGTATATAAATAAGTTTAGTTTGGTAGGATTAAGTTTTTTTAAAAAGCTCGAGCTTATCTCATAAGCTTCTTTGGTAGCCTTTCAAATAATCTTTTAAAATTTTTATTTCAGTTGGCTTATCAACTAATTTTATCAAACACTTTTATAATATCAGCTGTAAGTCATAAACTATTAGCTATAATCTCAAAATTCTCTTATAAGCTATAAGCTAACTTATCATCTAGTTTTACCAAACATAGCCTAAATAACATTCAAGTCAAACTCAAGTTTAACTTCAGCCAAAATCAAGAAAAACATTTGTTTGAATAGAAACCTTTTATTGAAAATTCGAGTTGAACTGTAACGAATTTATATATTTTTTACGAGTTGAGCCTAAAAAAATGTCGAGTTTGTTGAGCTCAGACATCAGTGAAAAAAATCAATTTCGACTTGATAAGCCAGTCAATGTTCAAATCAACTCGAGTCGGCTCAAAATTTCGTCGAACAATTAAATCGACTCGCACAATAGTTTGAGCTATAAAGACCATAAATGCACCTTAGAACTTTACAAAATGAAGTACTAAAAATGAGATTTACCTTTCCATGTGGTAAGTCACATTGAGAACAACACAAGAACCGAATCTTGGTTTCAATTTTTCAAATTAAATAAATGTGCTCACCAACTTTGTGCTTGGTTGAGGCCGGTCGACTCCACCCTATATAAAACCCCACTCCACACACCATTTTTCCCAACCCTTCCCACTCTATCTCTCTCTCTAACACACACACACACACACACACACACACACACAAACATTGATACACACACAAACAAATCTCACAAAAATAAAAAATAAATAAATAAAAAATGTGCCAGCTGCAGCAGACCACTCCTCCACCACTCCCCATCAAAACCCACCTTATTCCTCCCAAGGCCCACGAGCCGGACCTCAACACTCCCCTCATATCCCAAAGCCCAACAACACCGGCCCACCACCAAACGAACAAACCCTCCAAGCCCACCTCGGCCCATCTCTCCCTCGCCGTCCAAGAGTCCATCTCCCTGGCCCGAATCGCCCTCCCCATGATCCTCACCGGCCTGCTCCTCTACTCACGGTCCATGATCTCCATGCTCTTCCTGGGCCGTCTCGGCGACTTGGCCCTAGCCGGCGGCTCCCTAGCCCTGGGCTTCGCAAATATAACGGGCTACTCCATCCTCTCGGGCCTTGCCATGGGCATGGAGCCCATTTGCGGCCAAGCTTTTGGCGCCAAAAAGTACACCCTCCTAGGCCTCACCCTCCAAAGGACCGTGCTAATGCTCCTCCTGACCTCCTTCCCAATTTCCTTATTGTGGTTCAACGTGAAACGGATCCTGCTGTTATGTGGCCAGGACGAGTCCATCGCCGCCCAGGCCCAAACATACTTACTCTACTCGACACCCGATTTGCTAGCCCAATCACTACTGCATCCACTGAGAATCTACCTCCGGGCCCAGTCCGTCAACCTGCCGCTCACACTATGCGCCGCTGTTTCCATTTTACTCCACGTGCCGATAAATTACTTCCTCGTCTCGAAACTTAATTTGGGCATCAAGGGTGTCGCTTTGAGCGGCGTTTGGACTAACTTCAACGTCGTCGTATTATTAATCGTGTACGTACGCTTTTCCGGTGTTTACGAGAGGACATGGGCCCGTTTATCAATGGGCTGCTTCAGGGGATGGAAAACTCTCTTGGGCCTGGCCCTGCCCAGCTGCATCTCGGTCTGCCTCGAGTGGTGGTGGTACGAGATAATGATTCTACTTTGCGGGCTTCTCGTGAGCCCGAAAGCCACCGTGGCCTCGATGGGCATACTGATCCAGACCACGGCTTTGATCTACATTTTCCCTTCATCCCTGAGCTTCGGGGTCTCGACGAGGGTAGGGAACGAGATCGGGGCACGGAGGCCCGACAGGGCGAAGCTCGCGGCTATAGTCGGGCTTGCATGCAGCTTCGGGCTCGGTCTATCGGCCCTGTTTTTCGCGGTCTCGGTGAGGAACGTGTGGGCCGGCATGTTCACACGTGATAAGGAAATCATAGCGCTGACGTCGATGGTCTTGCCGGTAATTGGGCTTTGCGAGCTGGGGAACTGCCCGCAGACGACGGGCTGTGGGGTGCTGAGGGGGACGGCCCGGCCCAAAGTGGGGGCGAATGTGAACCTGGGCTGTTTTTATTTGGTGGGGATGCCGGTGGCAGTGGGCCTGGCGTTCTTTTGTGGAATGGACTTTGAGGGACTGTGGCTCGGGCTTCTAGCGGCCCAGGCCTCGTGTATGGTGACGATGGTGGTGGTTTTGGTCCGGACCGATTGGGAGCTGGAGGCCCGGCGGGCGGAGGAGCTTACGAAAGGGTACGAAAAGGTCACCATTATTGAAGAAGATGATGATGATGATGGAAATCATGATGGGAAGCTAGTTAAAGAAGGAGATTGGTTGTGTTAGCAATTAGTCGTTCTTTTCTACTCATCATGAGATGGAATTAATTTACATTATAGGTTTAGATTAGTATTGACTGCATGACTTTGTCTGGTTAAATGTAAAAACTAATAATTAGTTTTAATACTTTTTTTTTTTTAATTATAGTTAAAAGAGCGAAGATCGAGTTTGTCATGGCTCGATCAGGTAAGGAATCGAGTTCAATACAATTCGATAAAGACTCGAGCTCCTATTCAAATAATTACACGAGTTCAAGCTCGACTCAACTCATTTTGTAATTTTGGTGGGATATTTCAAGGTTGTCATAAGAAAATTGTTATTTTTCAAATGTACGGGGGATTCAAGGTTTTCATGTCTTGATTTATGTTTTATGGTTTGTGTTTCACTTGACTTGGATGATTAATGACATTAAAATAAATAAATAAATAAATAAATTATCGAATTGTTTTATCTCAAAGAACATGTCATTCAAAATGGTGGCCTCGTCATGTCCGAGATCTTCATCCCTGCACAATTTATATAGCTGAGTTTCCGATATGGAATAACTTGTGGAATTTCACTTCAATACCCATTTATGTTGAACATTAATAATTTGTTACATGATTGAAGGTCATTACATTGCATGATATGTAGACATGGATATAATGCTTTACCAAAATATAATAAGTCTAACCAACAAGGTTGACTCAAGTGGTAAGCAGCTTGATGCCGCTTAAGCGATGTCTCGGGTTCGAGTCATTGTGGATGTAGAAAACCCTTGTTGGGAGACTCACCACCACTGCCAGGTGTGCGACCCGAGTCGACCAACGGATTAGTCGGGGCATAGCTCCGGATACGGTGTCTGGCTACGAAAAAAAATATAATAAGTCTACACTCGAAATAGATGGAGATTAATTTGCTATCTAGCTAGCGACAAGTTGCGACCAAGGTTTCGTCTTGGGACGATCTTTGATACATTTAGGCAGTAGAATCACATCAGGTAAAGGTGATAGGTCTCAGAATGAGACTCTGAGAATTTCAAACTATTCTGAAAGTTGAACTAAAATCGCTCTGAAACCAAAAAAAAAAAAAAAAGGTTGATCGTTTGACTTTCTTCAAGTTCGACTCGTTAATTAATTGATAGACGAGTTGAACTTGTTTATAAAATAAATACGTTTTTTAACATAAATCCAAGATAAATAAGGCATTTAACTAATAAAGTTAATATGTTTCGCCGACCAAGTCAAAATCTTATGATAAAGAAAAAAAAATATAGGATAAGGAAAGAAATTATATCAAAACCAATCAAATTGATGTTTTATTCTCCAAACTCTATTTCTCGTACACCTATAAATAGGATCTCCTCAAAGCCAAAAAAATCACATCTCATAATTCAAATTTCAAATTCAATAAGTCTCAATAACTTTCTTCAAGATCAAAAAGTGTTCTTGAAGATCCAAATACATTTAAGTCGAAGATCAACATTAGACTAGCCTTCGAATTATGTCCAATAGAGAAAAAGACCAAGAAGAGTAAAGGATCCAACTGCATTTAAATTGAAGATCAGTTTTCAACTCGGAATCAAGCCTTCAAAGTATGTCCAATGAAAAAGACGACCAAGCAGCATAAAAGAGGTCGCGGTTCCTCTCCATGATATAAAGAGACGGCATCCACTCATCTAAAGTAAAATCCAAGACATCAACGATTTTTAAGTAACATTCAAGTCGCCTTCGTCGAAAAGTTAAACCAACATACACAAAAAAAAAAAAAAATAATAATAAAATAAAATAGTATATTCCAACGGGAAATCTTACGGTAATATATTCTAATAGAAATTTCAACGGATTTCCACTGGTACTATATTTTTCGTTGAACCGATCCAACGGTAATAATTCCAACAAAATTATTCCGTTGGAATGAGTTTTCTATTGGAATTTTAGATAAAATTTGATGATTCCAACGGATTTTTCCCATAAGAATTTCCGATGGAGTATACAATTTTCGTTGGAATTTTTATTTCCACCCCCGTTGGAAAATTTACCGTTTGAATCATCAAAATCTAACGAAAATTCCAATGAAAAATTCATTTAACCAGAATACTTTTGTTCGAATTTCAGTTGGAGTCCATTAAAATATATTTCCATTAAAATTTTTCGTTGCAATTTCATCATTTTTTTGTAGTGATATAATTATTTATACTCAAGTTGGCGCAATTTTGTTCATGAAATCCATAGTTACATGTATTTATTTAAACCATAGTAAAGATGTGTAGTTATTCACTAGAAAAGTCATAAAAATTATATGGAACAATCAGATTGTTTTTCTTATGGAGTCATCCATCGCTTAATATATTGACACCTGTCCAAACTGTATTTATTGTATGACACGTGTCAATACACTATTGGTGAATAAGTGTGAATTGCTTCATAAGTCAAGTCATCCGATGACACCATAGCAAAACTGGAAAACAGAAATTCTATGAATCCATCAGATGACTCCTTTATGGAGTCATTTGCAGGACACATGTCAATACATTATTTGTGAATAACTATAGATGACTACTCCATAAGTCGAGTCATCTGATGGCTCCACAGCAAAACCGTATAAAGGAATTACACTTCTTGCTTTCAATATTTTTCTTTTATTCTTCTCTCTTAAAATAAACATATAAGATGGCACTGCTGGGCTACTTTAAATTTGTCCAGTAATTCGGAGCATTGCCTTTTGAAAATCAAACATCAATCAACGTAAAGTACATAAATTATAAAGATGGTCATAGATTACGTCTTTCCCAAATCATAGAATATGATAATTAATGTCTTTGTGAATGTCCCGAGGAAGAAAGCTACTCCCTCTTATTTTTATTATTTGTCGTTTTGAAAAGCAACACGTTAATTAAGAATATTTTTTTCTTGTCAATATTAACTTTATTTAATGATGTTATAGGAAAGATTCGAAAGAATGAAGATGAGATATGAAGAGACACTGTGTATTAATTGATGGTTAAAAATAGAAAAATATGAACAATATAGACAAAACGACATTTATTTAATCAATGATCAATTAAGCCAGAATGACATATAATAAAAATAGAAGGGATTATACTAAAGACACTCCAAGTGAAATACAATTCCAAGTTATAAATATAAATATATAAGCATTTATTTAATTTTAATCAACTTTCACTAAATAAAAATGTTTGATTGAGACTTGAGAGGAACAAAACAAGTTAGAAAGTGTGACTGATGAGAATATAGAATGGTTCAAAGGATTGACACCTTGAGGACCTGGTTCAAATATGATACCACTATAACTATGTCCCTCAAAAAATTCGTGTTTTTATGTGTACGGCCAAGCGGAGTATACTCATCCGTAGGATCAGGCCAGAGTTGAGGTTTGTTAGCGATGGGGCCGTGCGATGGGGCTAGCCAGTATATAAAGTTTACCTTCCAAAATTTTAATCAACTGGAGCAAGCTCAGTTGGTCAAAGGATATGGCACCTTGAGGTCTTGGGTTTGAATCTCTCCAAATGATACCACTAGAACTATGCCTCTCAAAAATCCCTTCATACGTGTAGGGCCAAGTGGTGTATACTAATTCGTAGGGTCAGGCCGGAGTTGAGGTTTCTTGAGGATGGGGCCGCAGTGCGGTGAGGCTAGTTAGTATAAAAAGTTTACCACCAAAGTTTTAGCCCCTCAAGGCATAGTCTGTTGGTAGCACGACCGCCCCATGTGGGCCAGAATGCTATGTATATGAAAATCGAATCCCTGAGGTAGGGAATACTCGTCAGTTTTTTCCTCTTTTGGAGAAAATAGGACAGACTGGTAATCACCTATGTACCGTTAGACCTTCTGGGGCGCTAAGGTATAAAAGAGAGTGGTACGGCTGGCAACAAGGCACATCTCGCGATTGACCTCCCAAAATAGCGATAGGCCAACTACAAAAGTCGAAGACTGACAGACGTAAGCATAGAACCTGGGTATAGAAAAAGGATTTAAGTAAATTACTAGTACAACGCTCATTATATACTAATAAAAAAATATGCTGAGAGTGAAGTTTCTTCTCATTTAAATTTTATGTTTTCTTTTTTTTTTTATTTTTTTTTACATTATAATTTATATTTTAAATGAAATTTTCCACTTGTACGATTTGTCCTCTTATATTACAGTATTTAAATGATACTTTTCACTTTTTTTCTTTAATTTACCACCTAGTCACATAAGATTATGAAGCAGCAGAAGTCGACTTATCATATCGAGACATTATGTATTAATATATAAAGGGGAAGCATCAAAATCTGGCACATGTGATTACAAAGACATGTAGGATTGGAGCATTGTACATTATTAATTAAGGGGATATAGTAATGATTAAGTCTTATTTAAAATTATTTCGATAATATTGCAAAAAAAAAATAAAAAAAAAAATAAAAAAAAAAAAATCCAATAACTCATATTGAAACAGTCCTAGATTCTCTTGCCAACTTTAATTATTTGTTATCACATTTGATCAACCTTGCTTAACTTTAATTATTTATGATCACATGTGTGATCTACTTTAATGAATTAATATCAATTTTGGGACTCTTGATGTAAATCCCACACATGTTAGACATGAGTCTGAGTAGTAAATCATACATATCGAGATTAATTTACAGCTAAGTCGATTCAAGCTCTAGCAGCTAATAAGGCTCGAGGCTTCATCGAGCCGACTTGAACTCAACTTGTTAACTAACCGAGTCAATAAACAAGTTTGAGTTCAACTTTTTTGTCAAAATTAATGAGTTAAGATAATGATTCAAAAAATTACATAAAAATTTCCATTTTTTTTTATCCTTAACAGCTCGTTTGACTCATTAACTAAACAAATATCAAATGCGTTCGAGCTTGACTTGTTTGCCTCTCGAGTAGTTAGTTCTAACCAAACTAATTGGGAAGAAAGAAAACGAACTAAAAAAAGTAGCGGGAGAAAACAAGGATTAGGATGCATAGGTTAGAGGAGACAAGTAAATTTGATGTAATAATGGTGATTATGTATGTGTGGGTGGGTGGGGCTTGATTGATGATCTAAATAGCCACCGTAATTGAATGTTACCTTTTTTGGGGATCTGATTTGATTGGAAAGATATATTATCTATTTATCTTCAACATTATTCAACTTTATTAATTCCCTACCTTGAAAGGTTTGTTCAAGCTTACGGAAGAATACGTGGTACGAAAACATTGTGATAGCAATTAATGATTTTATTGGGCAAAACTTTTATTTAGCGATCAAACAAATTTGAGCAAATTAATCTGGATATTTGATGGACATTCCATATTTAAAGTATTTTTTTTAAACGATATAATTTATAAAAAAAAAAAAAACACAGACATACAAACTAGAGTACAGCCATACAGCAACTACATTAACCACACGGCCGAAAGAAGCAGTTATTTCCCTGAATATAGTAGGAAGAACTATCGAAAGGTAGCATAGAACCCAGTGTTCTAGAAGTCGCTAGGCGCTCGACCAACGCCTAGCGCCTAGAGCGCCTAGGCGGGGCCTAGGCGGGGCCTAAAAATTAATATTAAATATTTTATTTTTTAATTTATTTTCACTACCTAAAAAATGAAACTACTTCAATTTATAATAAATGTCCAAACAATATTAATATTGATATTCAATGTAAATTAAAAACATGATAGCAATTAGCAATCCACATTAGCAACCACATGACAACAAGTTAGTAATATTGTACTAATTACAATCTCAAAACAAGAAGCCAAGAACGCAATGAACATAAATTTATACAATTTTTTTAAATTGTCAAATTTCTACTAAGTTATTCTCTTTGGTATTTCATCGAACACATTGTCTACATTATTATGTTTTAAGCAATTACATATTATAATAACATTATTTCAACCAACAAACACCAAATTCCAGAAATTTCACACAACAAGATTCCAATAAATTTCATTAAATCTTAAGATTAAGAAAACCTAATTACATAATGTATAAATGACAATTAATTAAACTAACACAATGTCCAAGAATCCCATACAAATATATATTTTTTTTTAATTTCGTCCCTGTGTGAGTGACAAGAGGGAGGGTCAACTCCGGCGGCGAGCCACGTCCGACGGCGAGTCACGTCCGGCAGCGAGTGGGGTCCGCCTGAAGAAGAAAGCCGTGAACGGGGTTAGTGTCTGTGAGTTT
>CACSLK010027833.1:12086243-12100176 GCA_902706635.1 Striga hermonthica
TTTTTTTTTCCCAGGAAAATACTATTGCCTATTGGAGAAAATTTGTGGCGGAGTATTATTCTCCGCGTGCAAAGAAGAGATGGTGCCTATCTCTTTATGAAAATGTCGGGCATCATTCACTGGGGGTATTCCCACAGGCAGCTATGGTAATATCAGTGTTCATAAATACTTTTCAGTTTCTGACTGGTATTGACCGAAGTTTGAATTTCTTTTAAGGCATGATGCTGATGGTTCTTTTCTTTCTTCTGATGCAGGATGCATGGCAGTGTGACATTTGTGGTTCAAAATCTGGAAGAGGTTTTGGTGAGCTTCATTTAACCTTATGTGTCATCATGCCAGTTGTAGCTGTATATTCGTTCATTTTCCAAGTAATTTGCCAAACTAAGCTGGGAAGAAGAACTACAATGTCATTCACCGTTACAACTGCGATCCAAACTTCTTTACAAATCTCTTGGTGATTAACCAATGTGCTAGAGGCTGAGAGTTGCTTTATATGTGAAAGTTATTGCCAATTACAGTTGGACATTTAGTTGTCCCACTTGACTTGAACTGTGATATCGTTGAGGGATTTTGCAAATATGTCTGTTTGGTCTTGTTTATCATGTACTAACGATGATGAATTGCATGGTTGAGATCATGTTGTGCAATGTCATAAAACTATAACAAGCTCCTTCCCAATCCTTGTGGTGTACTATTGCCCCAGTCTTGTCTCTGTAGATATTTACTGAGCGGCAGTTCATGTTGTGTACTTTTTTTCGGACATAAATTTTTTTTGTCTCCCTCAAATGGATAATATCCAATCTGTGTTAGGTCACTGCCATTTCAATCTATCTACATAAAGTGACAGTCATTTCTTGTTATGTTTGAACCACTTGTTTTGGACAATATAATTGCCTCAGCGGTAATTTTGGTCGACCTTGATATTGCAATCTATCATGGTTAGTGATTCCATAGCATTTCTGTGTTACGGGAAGTCAAAGTCCATCTCGATTTATTTGAAAACATTGATAATATCTACATCCTTTTGTGCTGGAAAAACTCCTTGAATGGTGAGATCTGAGTTGATGACTGACTAGGTGAAGCAAAAGCAAAAAAAGTTCTTTTTGCTCAATTGGATACTCTACGCGACGATGTTCTATTTTCAAGTTGAAGGATTTCAGAATTCTCTATCCTGACTAACGTACATCTGCACTGACCAAATGGATCGCATTACTATTTATCTTTCATGTTTACCCCTTTACAAGCTTGTCTAAGTATTCAAAATGTGAAGCATGATTTGTGATTTGGGTTAAGACTCACCATACAGTATTCAGAGTTTTGATTAAATTTGATAATGTCTAAATGTCCCTATGGTATCTTGTAGTTATATTAACTTAATAATCTTCATATCTACCTTCATACCTTTGGTTCCACTTCTTATTCTTGCTATTTCATTTTTTGCCTTGGGGTTATATTAGCTTATCATTCTGATTATTACTACTATTCGATGGTTCTGAGTTGAAGTTTTCATGATCATCTGCTGTGTTGGCATTTATATAAATAATGGGTTCCTTGGACTCAGTGAACTGGTTGGGTTCATAAAATGAATATGAAACCAATTGCCAGGGAAACAGAATATCATGTGGTTGATTGCATTTCTTCGAATCCTGAACCTATATATTAGCTCCATTGTTCGTTTACTCTAAATATTCCCCTTCCTTCTTTTTTTTTGTTATCAACAGAAGCAACTTTTGACGCACTCCCAAGACTCGATGAAATTAAATTTGGTAGTGGCATTATTGACGAGCTTCTATTTCTGGACTTGCCTCGGGAGTGTCGATTCCCATCGGGAATGATGATGCTGGAGTATGCAAAGGCAGTTTCAGAAAGTGTGTATGAGCAACTCCGCGTAGTTCGCGAGGGTCAGCTTCGCATCATTTTCACCCCTGATTTGAAGGTGAAGATTAGAAGCCTTAATATAGTTTGCATCTTTTCATTTGTATCGTTATTTAACACTTGCGTCATAATTTTACAGATACTATCTTGGGAATTTTGTGCACGGCGCCATGAAGAACTTCTGCCTCGTAGATTGGTTGCGCCTCAGGTAGACTTACTTGCATTGTCTGAGTTTTCACTATTTGCACTCTCTCTGGAAATTACAATTTTAGTTCTCATATTTGATATTCCACATAACACAACATTGCTAACTGGTGATTGCAAGGCTGGCATGCTTGTTTATGAAATAAGTTGCTCACACTTTTTTCATACTCAAAATCTAACTCAATTTTAACTCAACCCCACTATCCTTAATATTATTTATATAATTAAATATTATAAACTCATCATTCTTACATATCACATCAACTTTAATTCATTATTCATTCACTCACATAATTTTAACTACCTATCATTTCCAATTATTTATCTCCTACTTTTACATCAAATCAATAATAATCATTTTCTTTTAAAGATTATTTTAATACATTATTAAAATCTCTCTAACAATTAACCGTACCACCTCTTTCAAATTTAACTCTAGTTAATCAAAATAACTCATTTTGAGCAAATTATTTCATAAACAAGCATGCCCTAACCACAGTGTCATTTTTCCATTCAACTTAAACTAGCAGTCCCATCTGTATATCTATGTAATATACAGAACTATTTAGGGGGCGATTGGATTGAAATTATCCGGTTTTGACTGATCCGATATTACACTCTTTAACTCAAAATCCAACTCAACGTTATCTAACTTGACTCGCACCAATATTATGACAAATCATTAAACTCATCATCACACATCAACTTCAATTCACTATTCATCCACTCACATATTTTTAACTACACATCACTTTCAATCACATCTCTCCTATTCTTACATCACAACAATTTTAATCATTACATTTTGAATATTATTTAAATACAAACTCAAAA
Organism: Striga hermonthica; assembly: GCA_902706635.1. Taxonomy (NCBI): domain Eukaryota; kingdom Viridiplantae; phylum Streptophyta; class Magnoliopsida; order Lamiales; family Orobanchaceae; genus Striga; species Striga hermonthica. Next base: position 12,089,157 of record CACSLK010027833.1, read on the forward strand.
TCCCACTCAATTCTCCACCCAATCAACTTTATTCAAAACAACCCATTTTATCCAATAAATCCAATCAAACCAGTAGTTCTTGGAATCTTGTCTTTACTAGTGGAAATTGGAAAATGCCAGGGAATATACTTTTCAGTAATGTCCATCTTCTTGACCATGACATACGCTGAAGGTACTGTAATGTATCTCTTGGTACGCTGCTTCCGTGGTTGGCTTTGTTATGGATAAAGTTGATTTCATAGAAGAGTAACCCTGTTTCCTAAGAGTATTGTATCATATATTACTCTTTCGTAATTCCTTTGCCTTCATTGAAAAAATAAAAAATAAAAAAAATATTTGAATGCAATTTGTCTTGATTGGCAATCTGAAAGCAGCCGTAGACACTATGGGTTTGGTGCGTCTTGATGATCTATAATTGCTGAGTCGAATGTAAAAGCAGTTCTTTAGTATTATTTATTTATTTAGTAAAATGGCCTATTCTAGGGATGGCTGCAAAATGCCCACCCTTCAGATGTACAACAAAATATGATCTCTCCACCTTTTGGATGCTTTGAATGTGATCCTGTAGCGTGACAGTCCGGTTGGATTCATAACTTACAGGAAGTGCTTGTATTTCAGGTGAATCAATTGCTGCTGGTTGCACAAAAGTGCCAAAGCACGATATCTGAAAGAGGGCCCGATGGTGTTTCTCAACCAGATTTACAAGCAAACAGTGTCATGTGAGCAGATTTCTTTTTTATTTATTTATTTATCTACTATTCAGTGGTTTAGATATGGCCTCTCCCTGGTTCATTATTTTTGCAGCATGCTACTTATTGGTGCTTCAAAGTTTATTTTTCATTATTTTTCGTTTCCTGACAATTACCATAGATTTTCACCTTTTACTGATATAGTTAAGCTCAATAACATAGATCACTATGTAATGAATCCATATGGTGGATCAGGTACTGCCAAAGAATTACCTGTTTTAGAGTCGGAATATGGTGCATAAGTGACAAAGCGGAGAAAACCTGTTATTCTCCCAGTACATTTAATGCCGAACGATATTTAGCTTGTTTGCAAAGATATGATTTTTTTTTGGCCTGGAAGAATACGATTAATTGTAGTTTTTCATTCAAGCTACATTAGTTAGAATGTGTCATCATTCTATTCTGTTTCAGGGTCGTAACAGCTGGACGCCAGCTCGCCAGAAGTTTGGAGCTACAGTCGTTAAACGACTTGGGCTTCTCCAAAAGATACGTGCGGTGTCTACAGGCATGTTTCAGCTAATCATAACTCCGCAACTCAATCAATCCTTCTTTTCCTTTTCTTTTCTTTCCTTTTTTTTTTTTTTAATTTTTTATTGTTTTTTGGCTCAAATCTCATATGAATAGATATCTGAGGTTGTGAATAGCATGAAAGACCTGATGGAATTCTGCACATCTCAAAAAATCGGTCCTATTGGTAACATATCCTTTAACCGTCCTCCATTTCAAATTTTTCCACAAATGGTACTCTCTCAACAACACATTTCTACAAATTTTCTTGATTTCATCTAATTCTGCAGAGGGCTTGAAGAATTTCCCCCGTCACCCCTCGACGAACACTCTCGACAAGCTCATGGCCATGCACCCAGGGCTCAACGGCTTAATGAACAATAACCAACTGGTTAATCGAGGAGGACCCATGACCGGCTCAGCCCAGGCTGCTCTCGCATTGTCTAACTACCAACATCTGCTAACGAGACAAAATTCGGCCAACTCGGCCCAAAATAACAGCAACATTAATAATAATAATAATAATAATAATAATAATAATAATAATAATAGTAACAACAATAATGATAATAGTAACAGTACAGTTAAGCAGGAGGCTACTTCTCCTTACAGCAGCCAGACCAACACGGCAACTCCAGGGCATTCTGGTAATTTACCACCACCAGCCATCAACGGATTTTCACAGCACCAAAAGTTACTGCAAAATCAACCGGTCCCTTCACAAGGCAGCCAGGGTTTACAGCGGCCCGTCTTCACACAAAACCAAGACGGGCCCACCGAGAACCCTCCTCCGAGTAGGAATGACAGTCTGAAAGGCGGGCCCACCGGAGAAAATGTGGGCTTCTGCCAGAAAACGCCAGACGTGACTCGGGATCTTCACTTGGCTGACGAGCTGGTTCAAGACGTGGCTCAAGAGTTTATAGACAACGGGTTTTTTAGTGATGACCTGGATGATAATATGAATTTCAGCTGGAAGGCGTGACGATCGACTAACTAATAACGGCATTTTTTTTTAAATTGATGTTTAATATGAGTGTGTCTGTATAGGCTGGATGGTGGTTGGTTTACCTGGGAAACTTTATATTTTTCCACTGGTTTTATTGATTGAGCTTCATGGTTGTTATTGTAACATTGTTTTCCTGTTTGTTAAGTGTAAACTGTGGGTTTACGCTAATGATTTTTCATGGAGGTGTAATTTATTTGAGATGAATTTTGGGGGTTTTTATTTTTTATTTTTATTTTTATTTTTATTTTTAACAGAGAGAGAGAGAGGTTTGACCGTTAAATTATTTTATTCAACATGTTTGGAGTAGACAATTTTTAAATTTAGTTTATTCTCTGAATAAATTACATTTTTAGTTATGTATGTTTCACTACTTTAATTTTTTTGTCCTCTTTGAATTGTGTTTTTTATTTTCGTTCCGTACGTTTGAAAAATAGTTACAAAAATATCATTTTTGCAACAAAAAATTATTTTAATTTCGTCCCTTATATATGAAAAGGATTATTGTATAATTTTTTTAAAAAAATACAGGACGAATATTAAAAACGTAATTTAAAAACGCTATTTAAAAAGGATAAAAAAGTTAAAGTAGATAACTAAAATTCTAATTTACTCTTATTTGCTCTACAGGGCTACTTTTGAAAAAGCACCAAATAAATATTAAGAGACGATTGAATATTTTGTGGTAAAAGTTGTGTTCATATATTTTTTCATATTAGTTATAGTTAGTGTTAACTACTAAAATTAATTTACGATATATTTCCTATTTTATTATTAATAATATTTATTTGTTACAAATTATAATTCATATATATTTTATTATTAATAATATTTATTTGTTACAAATTATAATTAATATATTTTGTAAATTAGCAACTTTTAAATTCATAATTAAAATAAATGTACACAATATTAAAAATATTGTGCCTTTAATGCATCCGGGCGCAGGGGATAATTCCTTCTCGAACTCCACTTGGGACCTACAGCTTCCAGACCCTTAACTCCCAATCCAAATGCGCCACGTGTATTTCAAACCCAAACGACCTTGTGTTGCCACCGTCAGATCCTGCCACCGCCTCCACACGCCTACGATCATCCGGCACGTGTCCACAACCCCACCGTCTGTATCCCGTTACCGGCAATCCTCCACCGGCTATAGCCGGTGGCTCCTCCCTTTTCTATTCCCGCTAGGTATATAAAGGCCGACCAGCAAAAGAAATCTCTCTCTTCCGATTACTTTCTAATTGTTTTCCGATTACTTTCAGTGTTTCAAGGTACATAATTAGCATATTCCGGTCTCCATCTTCTCTCTCTCTGTATGCTGCTTTCTCTAGTGTTCTTCCCCAAGTACAGAGCTTTTCTTTTCTCTATGTATTCTGTCCCACAATTCGGATATTAGTGGCAATTGTAAGGTTTTGATTATTGATTGTTGTCAATGGTGGTTGGGTGTGTGTGTGTGTGTGTGTGTTTTTTTTTTAATTATGTTAATTAAGAGCTCTAATCTGATTGTTTTTGCTGCAAATGGGGGGGAACTAGCTTATTAAAGTAAATTTCAGTTGGATCGCATTGTTTTCTTTGTTGTTGGAAAGTCTGTAAATTGGGTGTTCCTTTTTTTGTATAATTTGTCTAGTTGTGATTGGCGTAGTTGTTTGATTTATAGGATGGCGCCTTTAGTTTCGACCTCGTCGTGGCTAAAGATGTGTTCTTTTATTTGAGCTGGTGTGTAAATCTTAGTGGTCTTGAATTAGGGTTTTCTGGGTATTAGTGGGTTGTAGTGGGCCGTAAGAGAGCATTAGCATTTTCCCTGCTTTGCTTAACTCTTAAAAAGTTGCTACTGGCTACCAGTTTGTTTTCTCAGTAGTGTTATTTGTTTTGTATTTTATATCATCGTGTTAGATTTTAAGCTGTAATTAGTTACTTGCTGATGTTCATGCTTGAACTCTTGGCAGTGTCCGTACAATTATTTAATTATCTATGGGGTTCGATATGCTGGTGTAAAGACAAGTGAAAATGAAAAAAAGGTTACTGGTGAAAAATTAGCCTTCAGTTCGTGTTGGTTGCACCTCGAGTGATAAAATTCGAAGCGATTGTAATTTGATACAAAGGGCTTCTGCACTTTAGCGAGCTTGATTCCTGAATTCTTGAACTACCCTGGAACTCTTGAAGATTCCTGCACTGTAGAAAACTTTGAATCTAAGAAATTAGGCGCCGGGTGCCACAGATGGTGCCTTCTCGCGCAGCGGGAGGGATGCCACAATCATCTTCGAGCTCTGGAATATTTTTCCAAGGGGACGGGCAGTCTCAGGTTGCTGGCAATTCACAGCTGAGTTCAAACATCAGCAACTCCATGCACTCCATACCCGGACGAGCACGTGTCAATGTGGGCCCACTGTCGGGGGACGTTTGTAATGCGGTCCTCAACAGCATGGCAACCTCAGCACCCAGCATTGGGGCGAGCTCTCTGGTCACTGATGCCAACTCGGGGCTCTCAAGCGGGCCCCACATGCAAAGAACTGCGAGTTTCAACACAGATTCCTACATGCGCCTACCCACTTCCCCACTCTCGTTCACATCCAACAACATAAGCATCTCAGGTTCGTCCGTCATCGACGGGTCCTCTGCCGCGCAGCAAAGCTCCAATCAAGACCTGGCACAAGCCCAGCAAAATCAGCACTCGAGCACCACATCATTGCCCGGGTCGCGAATGGGGCAGGTCCAGATCCCTGTTGGGCCNAGGGGCCCGAATTCTTTCATTCAGGACCCGAACACCATGTCTCAGATTCAAAAGAAGCCCCGCCTGGACATCAAGCAGGAAGATGTTGTTCTGCAGCAGATTTTGCAGAGGCAAGACTCGATCTTGCAGAATCCGAATCCTCAGCTGCAGGCTCTGATCCAGCAACAGCGGTTAAGGCAGCAGCAGCAGCAGCAAAGAGAACAGCTTCTTCAGTCTATGCCGCCTATGCAACGGGTTCAGTTGCTGCAGCAGCAACAGCAGCAGCAGTTGAGACAACAGCTTCTGCAGCAGCAGGGCGTGCAGCCAGGTTCGGGAATAAAACGCCCATATGACGGTGGTGTATGCTCACGTAGACTAATGCAGTACCTCTATCACCAGAGACAACGCCCTGCTGTGAGTAATATTAACTGTGTTTTACTTGATCTGATTACATGTGTTTTCATTTTGGTGTTATCTGGTCTGGCTTTTCAGTCGGTGTGTGTTCCCTATAATTTAATTCTCTCTTTCTCTGAACACTATTTTAATTCTTTTGTTGTATCTTTTTGCCAGGACAACAGTATTGCCTATTGGAGAAAATTTGTGGCTGAGTATTATTCGCCGCGTGCAAAGAAGAGATGGTGTCTATCACTTTATGACAATGTCGGACATCATTCGCTGGGAGTATTCCCTCAGGCAGCAATGGTAATTGACTAATTGTAGTGCTTATTGGCAGTTTCTGATTTGAGTTGACCAAAGTATGGATTTTTTTTAAGGCGTGAATGCTAAGGGTTATTTTTCGTTTTCTTCTGATGCAGGATGCATGGCAGTGTGACATTTGTGGTTCAAAATCTGGAAGAGGTTTTGGTGAGTTGCATTTAAAATTATGGGTCATCATACCAGTTGTAGCAGTATATTCCTTCATGTTTCTAATTAATTTGCCAAACTAAGCTGGGAAGAATAACTATCCTGTCATTCACCTTTATCACTGTGCTCTATACTTCTTTACTAATTTCATGGAGATTAATTACTGTACTAGAGGCTGAGACTAACCTTATAAGTGAAAGTTATTAGCAATTACAAGGGGAGGTTTACTTGTCCCACTTGACTTGAACTAAGATATTGTTGATGGGTTTTTCATATGTCGTTGTGCCTTGTTTATTATGTACCGATGAGGATGAGTTGCACGGTTGAGATAATGTTGTCCAATGTGATTAAACTATAACAAGTTCTCTCCTCTTTTTCTATCCTTGTGCTGTACTATCGCAAAAGTCTTCTTTTCTCTGTACATATTTATAGAGTGACAGTTCACGTTGCGCACATTTTTTTCGGACGTGTGGTCAGATTTTTGTCTTCAAATGGATAATGTCCAAGCCTAGTAAGGTCACTGCCATTCCAATCTTAATCCACATAAATTACTGTGTTTTCTTGTTATGCTTGAACCATTTGTGTTGGTGACGATATAATCGCCTTGGCGGTAATTTTGTTAGAACTCGACATTGCCTTCTAACATGGTTAGTGATTCCATAGCTTTTCTGTGTTATGGGAAATTCAAATCCATTTCCATTTGTTCCAAAATCTTGATAATCTCTGCACTCTTTTGTGCTGGAAAAAACTCCTTGAATGGTTGAGATCTGAGTTGATGATTGCCTACCGAAAGTAAACGCACAAAACAGTTTTTTTTTTTTGCTTGAATAGATATTTTATTCGACGATGTGTTCCATTTTCTAGTTGAAGGATTTCTGTCTTCACTTTTCATTGCTAAATGTACACATGCACGGACCAAATTATCCAATTAATCTTTCATGGTCACCCTTTACAAGCTTGTCTAAATATTCAAAATGTGAAGCATGATAAGTGATTCGGGTGGAGACTCACCATATATTATCCAGAGTTTTTAACAAATTTGATAATGTCGGGAATGTTATGGTATTTAGCAATTGTAATGACTTAATAATCTGTATATCTACCTTTATACTTTTGGTTCCACTTCTTATCATTACTTTTTCATTTCTTTCCTTTGGGCTATATTGGCTTATCATTCTGATTATTACTATTAATATTATTATTTGGTAGTGGGGAGGGGTGGGTCACTGATCCTGATTTGAAGTTCTCATAATCTTCGGTTGTGTCATGATGGCATTTGTATAAAGGATGAGTTCCTTGGCTTTTTGAGCTGGTAGGGTTCACAACATGAATATGAAATCAATTGCCAGGCAAAAAGAATATCATGCAGTTGATTGCATTTCCTTGGACCCTGGACCTATGTACTAGCTGCATTGTTTGTGTATTCTAAATTCTTTCGCTTTCCTTTTCGTTATCAACAGAAGCAACTTTTGAAGTACTCCCAAGACTCGATGAAATTAAATTTGGTAGCGGCATTATTGACGAGCTTCTATTTCTGGACTTGCCTCGGGAATGTCGATTCCCATCGGGAATGATGATGCTTGAGTATGCAAAGGCAGTTTCAGAAAGTGTGTATGAGCAACTCCGTGTGGTTCGCGAGGGTCAGCTTCGCATTATTTTCACCTCTGATTTAAAGGTGAATATTTGAAGCATTGTTCTTTGGATCTCTTCATTGTATAGACATTTAACACTTGCTTCCAAATTTTTAGATACTATCTTGGGAATTTTGTGCACGTCGCCATGAAGAACTTCTGCCTCGTCGATTGGTTGCACCTCAGGTAGACTTGCCTTGTCTGAATTTGTACTGTTTGAGCTCAGTGGAAATTACATTTCTGCTTCTCATATTCCACATAAGACAAAATTGTTTACTGTTACTTGCAATGTTAACCCTGCATGTTTCATATATATATATATATATATATATATATAATATATCTACTTAATATATAATTATCTATAAATTTGACACATCTAGTGAAAATCATTTCAGACCACTAATTTGATACATTTGTTGAATTAAATATTGAATGTGGATCTCAACCTTATCAACTTCTCAAATTTTATATGCATAGTTTTGAAGCATTTACCTTCAGAAACTTAAGGGTAGGTGCTTGGAGTGTCCCTTAAAATCTAGACACTTAGAGCATCCACAATGCTTTAGGTTCAATCACAAAAAATTGTATACCACATAAGAATAGACCTAGTCTAAAAAATTATATAGACTGGGTCTGCTGATGTGGCAGCCAGAAAAAAGTGACCCGGTCGACCCTTAAGTCTATTTTAGACCCAAGTAGAGACTTGGTCCCTTTGCATTGGAGTGAATTTTATTAATTTTACATACTTTATCCATGACATTCAAGACTTGGGTTTATTTACATGCCACATAGGCAAGTTAGACCCAATGCATTGTAGATGCTCTTAGGGTGAAGGCAGGGCCTTACTGTCCACAAACCTTTTGTTATGTCCTCTTTTTAAGCAGTCAAAGTTGTTACAAGTGAGCTTATTGGTAATCATAACCAAATCATTTTAAATTATTGGGACTTGCTCTGCGCCTCATGCTGCAGAAGTTCTTGGCTGGTTAAAACATGTTTGTTTAACATATTTCACTTAAAACTCAAAAATCTACTTCAACCAAATACATATTTCTGTCACTAGACATACGGAGCTACTCTTCATCTGTTTACCCGAACCCAATTTCATTACCAGTAGGATCTCAGAATCTTGTCTTTGTTATTGGAATTTGAAAATACCTGTGAAAATTTACTTACTTTTCGATAATGTCCATCTTGACAAAGACATACGTTGCAGGTACTGTAATAGATCTCTTGTTGTGCTGCTTTCGTGCTGGGCTTTTCTATAGACAAAATTGATTTCATAGAAGAGTAACATTGTTTCGTGAGAGTACTGCATCATATATTACTCTTTCGTAATTCTTTGCTTCTATTGAAAAAAAAAAAAAGAAATATTAGAATGCAATTTGTCGTGATTGGCATTCTGAAAGCACCCCTAAACAAAAGGGTTTGATGCATCTTTTTGGTTAAGCAGTTTCTTGATTATTATTTATTCAGCAAAATGTCCTATTTTTGGGGATGGCTGCAAAAATTGCCCACCCTTCAGATGTCAATACAATGAAAATTTGATCTCCACTTTTTGGTTGCTTAGCATGACAGTCCGTAGGATACATTTTTAAATGTGGAACTTACAGAAAGTTCTTGTATTGCAGGTGAATCAATTGCTGCAGGTTGCACAAAAGTGTCAAAGCACGATATCTGAAAGCGGGCCTGATGGTGTTTCCCAACCAGATTTACAGGCAAACAGTGTGATGTGAGTGAATTTCATTTCTGTTGATCAATTGTTTGCAAATGGCTTCTCCCTGGTGCAAAATTTGTGCAGCATGCGATTTATTGGTACTTAAAAGTTTAGGAGGGGGGTCCTTTTAATCGAGTGTTTCTACTCTTCTAGATATATCCATGTAGTTAAATTATCATCAGATATTTTCTTGCCTTCCCGAACCCCAGCCAGAGAACTACTTAGTTGCATAAATTGCTGTAGCACATTTTCAATCTGGGCTGGTAGCTGGCAGAGCTATTTAAATTCTAGTAAACAAAATAGTATTAACGTACATTAAATATTTTTCATTACATAAAATAAAAATAAGAAGAATACTATTTCTATCACTTTTATAAATAATAATAAATAATAATAATGACATTATATAACAATAAATTTTATAATAAAAAATAATTAATTATTATATGGTGAAAAAGAAAAAGTAAAGTTGTGGTTTTTATTATACCATGAAATAAATATATACTAAAATGACATTTATATTAGTATGAATGTGTTAATTAGTAGGATATTATGTTAATTAATTTATAAGATCGAGCTAACATGCTCTGGCTAAAAAAAACAACGCTGATTAAAGAGGTAAATAATTAGGCATTTGTGTCCCGTGCATTGCACAGGCTACGTACGAGTAGAGTGCATAAGTAATGAAAGTCAAGAAAGCCAATTATTCTCCCAGCATTAGGTAGTCAAACTGTATTTAGCTTGTTTGCAAAGATATGATAATTTTTTCTTGGCCTGGAAGAAAGGATTAATTGTAACTGTCACTCAAGCTAAAATTAGTTGTAGTAAATGCAAGTCGCTGCTACAAGCTGCATTAGTTAGAAGAGAGATGAATAATTTACAATTTTTTTTTTTTTTTGGAAATGTGACATTTCAGGGTCGTAACAGCTGGACGCCAGCTTGCCAGGAGCTTGGAGCTACAGTCGTTAAACGACTTGGGGTTTTCCAAGAGATACGTGCGGTGTCTACAGGCATGTCTGGGCCACTAATAACTCTGCACAGTTCAGTTAATCCTTTTTTAAGTTATCATTTTTTTTTTTCTCAAATGTCATATTTCCCATATTCATAGATATCTGAGGTCGTGAATAGCATGAAAGACCTGATGGAATTCTGCACATCTCAAAAAATTGGTCCTATTGGTAAACATATCCTTATTAACCGTCCTCTTTTTGAATTTCCACATATGGTACTCTAAACAACACATTTCACAAATTTCTTAAAAATCAATTTAATTTTGCAGAGGGCTTAAAGAATTTCCCCCGGCACCTGTCGACCCCCAAGCTTCAGATGCAAGAAACGGATCGAGATGTGGGCGCACAAGGCCTGCCAACTGACCGCAACACTCTCAACAAGCTCATGTCTATGCACCCAGGGCTCAACGGCTCAATAAACAACAACCAACTGGTTGTTAATCGAGGAGGACCCATTACTGGCTCGGCCCAGGCTGCTCTTGCATTGTCTAACTACCAAAATCTGCTCACGAGACAAAGTTCTACAAACTCGGCCCACAATAACAGTAACATTAATAATAATAATAACAGTAACAACAATAATGATAATGGTAATAGTTCACTTAAGCAGGAGGTTACTTCTCCTTACAGCAGCCAGAGCCAGAGCCAGACCCCAGGGCTTTTGGGTAATTTACCGCCATCAGCTATGAATGGATTTTCACAGCACCAAAAGTTACAGCAAAATCAACCGGTCCCTTCACAAGGCGGCGGCCAGGTTTTACAGCAGCAAAATCAAGGTGGCAATAGTATGCCGAGGAATAATGCAATCGCGAACCCTCCACCGAGT
>CACSLK010027833.1:12153421-12175971 GCA_902706635.1 Striga hermonthica
TTCCGTGCCCGTTCACCGGAGCTCGTAAATCTGGTGTGCTACAGATTTAGAGACGTTTGCCGTTGTATCTTTGGGGAAGTTACGCCTGAACCGTTAGCTGCCACACGAGGCGTATTCTTCTTGCTGAAAGAGTTTTTTACTCGCCTCGGCTAAAATCTTTTTGTTTTTCAGTTGTATTTTATTTTTCAGTTCAATTGTAATTTTCTATTTTTTAGATTATTTGTAAGAACTGAAAATACATATCAGTTCATAGAATTCCCGTGTAATTTCACACAAAATATCCAACAATCGCAAGAAGAATATCCAGTCATCCTACTGAACTGATGGCATCTACCGGAGCAGGTTCCAACTCTCAACATCCGATCAATCATGTACCTGATGTCCATGTTCCTACAGTTAAAAAGCCCAAAAAATTCAACGGGCTTGACTTTAAGAGGTGGCAACAAAAGATGCATTTTTACCAGACCACTTTGGGTTTGGTAAAATACCTGAAGGATGACCCTCCGGTCATTATAAATACCTGAACGTGTGGGGATGTTTGGCTAAGGTTTCAGTACCTGAACCAAAACAATGATATTGCTCGCCTTTATGTCTCAGTGTATGATGTGGGGTATGAACCCGTGGTGGAGGAATGCGAGTCCCCGAGCGGACCCCACTATAATCCAAAAACGGCGAGCCCAATCAAGTGCCACGGGCCCACCAGCCCGGTTCCGGAGCCAGCTGTCGAGACTGTCGTTGGGCATGTACTCGTTAACGAGCACTTTTTCATTTGCGTACGAGCAGTAGCCGAGGAGGGATACGAGGTTTCGATGCTTGACCTTGCCGAGAGTCTCCATCTCGGCTAGGAACTCGCGCGGGCCCTGAGCCTTGGCCTGGCTCAGCTTCTTCACGGCTACAGTTCGCCCGTCGGGTAATGTGGCTTTGTACACTGTCCCGAAACCTCCGTCCCCGATAATGTTGGCCTTGCAAAAGTTGTTCGTGGACTCGAGTATTTCGGCAGGGGTGAGTTTTAAAAGGGGCTGTTGGAACATGGCTATGTTTATGCTCAAGGGCTCCTTTGACCGGCTGCTGATGCCGGTCAACAGGTAGAGATTCTGATCCGAACTGTTGGGTTTGCTGCTTTCGGATAATATGTTATTGGGCCTTTTGCCGTCACGTCCACATCGGGCCAGCCAGATGCGTAGAACGATAATTACGGTGAGGATTATCAGAATAGTCCCGATCGAGACCGACACGAGTCCCCAGATGTTCGTCAAAGGTAGCTTTTTTTGGGCTCGAAAATTATTCGGCGAGCATTTTACGTCCAAAACACGGCCGCAAAGATTCTTGTTACTGGCGAGGGATGACTTGTTAATTTTCAGGCAAAGGCCGTTTCTTGGGACCGGGCCGTTCAGCTCGTTCTCCGCCAGGTTGAGATAATAAAGGCTCGTCGGGGCACATAACTCGGGCGGGATTTGTCCATCGAACGAGTTTTCGGATATATCAAGGTACTGAATCTGGGCAAGATTGCCAAGCTCAGGCGGGACCTATGCTACCTGGACTCGGATATGGGTGGCGTATCGGGTGTGGAGATATGAGCGTCCGACTCGTCAATTGTTTAGAAATCTTGAACATTTTAGGCTAAAATGCCACACCCGACACTCATACCCACACCAGTGTCGACACGACATGACACGGGTATTCTTCCTAAATAGAAGAGTCCGGGTAACATAGGGCGGGACTAGACCGGTAAAACTGTTTCTGTGGAGATCCAAGACAGTTAAGTATGACATGTTCCCCAATGAGCTCGGTAGGGTGCCAGTGAAAGAATTGCAGCTGAGGTTCGCGATCTGAAGTCTCCACGAGTCCAATTTTCCGAACAGGCGGTCAATATGGCCAGATAGGCGATTATGCTGAGCATATAGCCCGACAAGATTAACCATTCTTAATAATTCAACCGGAAGCTCGGCGGTGAGCATGTTTGAACTCAGGTCCAAATGGGTAAGCCCGTATAATTTGCTCAGACCGATTGGGACCGGCCCGGATAACATATTAGACGACAGATTAAGTTTCACCAACCCATTTAACTTGCCGAGAGTCTCTGGTATTTGACCAGTAAACCGGTTATCCCCAAGGTACAACCCCTGTAACTTAACTGCATCACCAATTTCAAAAGGAATGTTGCCGGAAAATAAGTTTCCGGTCAAATCTAATGTCGTGAGATTAGACAGCCGGGATAACGAGCCTGGTATCTCCCCAGAGTTTCACCAACCCATTTAACTTGCCGAGAGTCTCTGGTATTTGACCAGTAAACCGGTTATCCCCAAGGTACAACCCCTGTAACTTAACTGCATCACCAATTTCAAAAGGAATGTTGCCGGAAAATAAGTTTCCGGTCAAATCTAATGTCGTGAGATTAGACAGCCGGGATAACGAGCCTGGTATCTCCCCAGAGAGTGAATTTCCGTTGAGTAAAATATACGTCAAGACTGAACAATCACCCAACACCTCAGGGATCGAGCCGGTCAACTGGTTGAACGAGAGATCGTAAACTCCAATGTGCTGAAGAAAGCTCGAGGCAGGAATAACCGAGTCCTGCTGAAAGTACTTTGAGTTTTTCCAAGGTATGTGTCCCGATAGGTTATTGTGGGAAAGAATGAGGCACAGCAGCTGGGGCAAACCGACAATTTCTTCCGGGATCGAGCCATTGAGCCAGTTACTGCCCAAATCGAGTGACCCGAGTTCTGTGCAATTCCCAATGGCAGCCGGAATATTGCCTTCTAGATAATTACTGTTCAGATTCAACACGCTGAGAGACTGCAATTTCCCAATCTGGTCCGGAATTTTTCCAGTTATGTAGTTGTTAGAAAGAACAACAACCTGTAAAGACATGGCATTGCCAATCTCGGCAGGAAGAGAACCTTCTAGTTGATTATCTGAAGCAGAAAACTCGATCAATGTGGATGAGCTCCAAAGGCGGACGGGTATAGTGCCCGTGAAATTGTTCGAATCCAGCTCAAGACTTATCAACGGGAGGCCGACAAAATATTCAGGGATCACGCCGTGAATTTTGTTATTCATCAAAACCAGCTGAGTCAAGTTCCTACAGTTGCTGAAAGTGTCGTCAAGGCTTCCCCCGAGAAAATTGTTCCCGAGCTCGATTTTGTTAAGGAATCGGGCATTACAGAGCTCCTTAGGCAATTTACCTTCTAAGCTGTAAGCAAATTACCTGCTAAGCTAATGTGACTCAGAACAGAACAATTACCAATCTCCGGCGGAATTATTCCGGAAAATTTATTCTCTGAAAGCAACAATGCGTCGACCTGGTCCTATTTTCCGAGCCAGGCGGGAAGAGGGACCGAAAGCTGATTCCTTTTGACGGAGAACGTGGTGGGGGATAATCCGGACAGCTCATTGGGCAGAAAACCGGTCAGTGAGTTGAAAGAAAGCAGTAGAAGATTCAGGTTTTTCAAGTTGCCTATCTCCGGCGGTATGCTGCCACTAAGCTGGGCATAAATGAGGTTCAACACGGTGAGGTTTTGCCAATCACCAATGAATTTCGGAATCGGGCTTTGTAATGGGTTGTTAGAGAGGTCGAGGGTTTTCAGCGACTTTAGGTTCGAGAGGCTCTGGGGCAGCGGGCCGTTGAGCAAACAGTACGGTGAGGATAGAAGCTCGAGTTTTGAAAGCCGGCCCATCTCCGGCGGAAGCTCCCCGGAAAAACGGTTTTCTCCGATGAAAAGCTCTGTGAGAGAGGCGAGGTTCCCGATCTCCGGCGGTAGCCTCCCGGGGAGAGAGTTGTTCGAGACGTCGAACGATGACAGAGACTGCAGCTTTGTGAAGAGGCTCGGGGGCAAGGAGCCGGTGAGAAAATTATTCCCCATGGCCAAAATCTGCAGCCGGGTCAGGTTTCCGATTTGGGGTGGGATAACGCCGGCGAGGGCATTTCCAGAAACGTCGAAGGATTCGAGGCTCGCCAGGTTTCCGAACGCCGGGAGGGATTTTCCCTGTGAAGAGATTAGGCCCGAGCCTCAGTGCCCGAAGGCGAGTCAACTCGCCTAGTCCGTCAGGAAGCTCGCCGGAGAAGCGGTTGTCGCCCAGGTCCAGAACCTCCAGCCGTCGGAGGGAGGATATTTGCTGGGGAACTTCGCCGTACAGGATATTGGACGAAAGATCAAGCACGACGAGGCTGGTGAGGGAGAAAAGCGAGGCGGAGAGAGGACCGGCGAGAGCGTGGTCTGAGAGGATGAGTGACGTCACTCGGCCATGGGTGCAAAAGACACCGGTCCAGTTGCAGTGGGGGGAGGCTGGTGATGTGGTCGTTAGTAGCGGCTCATGATGGACCGGTTGTGACCCGGGTTCTAGTCGTTGGTAGGCGGATGCTTGGGTAGGCGGATGCTTAGGTAGGCGGATGCTTTGGTAGGCGGATGCTTGGGTAGGCGGATGCTTGGGTAGGCGGATGCTTTGGTATGCGGATGCTTTGGTAGGCGGATGCTTTGGTAGGCGTAGCCCATGGTACCTTTGGAGTACATGGGTGGTAAGTGGAGGCTAGCTCAACGTGAGCTAGGCAGGGCACCTTGGCACTTAGGTAGCTAGACGTTCCGCCGGGGAGAACCGAGCCCAGAGGTGGAGGCTAGCTCAACGTGAGCTAGGCAGGGCACCTTTTCAACTAAATCATCTTGTTGTTTCTATTTAGGAAAAAAACTTGTATGAGATTAAGCTGTTATATTATTATATGAACATGATACATTATGATATGAACGTTATTTATAATGAGATGAACATGTTGGTTAAAGGGATGAAGTTAAGTTGTTGTATGAAGGGATGAACATGTTTCAGAATAAAGATCAACATGTTATATTATTTTGTGAACATGTTTTATGATAAGATGTACATGTTGTAGAAACTTATGAACAGAATTTACCTCGACCACATGTTCATCAGCTAATGTGGCTGCTTGATGTGGTCCATCTCCTGGTGGTTTGATGGGATCAAGTATTAACCCCATCCCAAAACCCTGGCCACTCTCCTCTTCCCTAACTCTATCGGACATTGCTTGATTTGTCCAATAAGCAATAGCAGGGAAATTCCGGGGCACATAAGTCTTGTTCATAAACTGGACCCTGTCCAGATAGCATACCACCAAGAAGGTAAGTGGACCATTAAAATGGGCCTCTCCACCACTTTCATGCCACATCTTGACCGATTCAGAAAGAGCTTGTAACACATACTGGCACCAATTGTAATTGATGATCTCAGATGGTTCTCGCAACGATTTGAGCAATCTTAACTTGCATTCTTGGCCCCTATTTCTCCAGAGAAATAGGGACACCACAACTATGACAAATATTCTTTAAAGTCATCTCCATAGACTCTCTGTCCTCCTCTCTCAACGTCCTTTCCAGTTAAATATTGCACCAGCTTCTTGGCTGTTGGAGCTCCAGCTGTACGCTTAAAACCAAAGGTCTCCCTCAAATCTCCAAGCATGTTCATCTTTGTCATACCAATCTCCCTCAATGACCTCTTTTGGTCCTCTCGGTAGGCCGAGAACAGCCTCAATATCTTCGGCGGTAATATTCATCTCTCTATTACCGCGGAGAATGAGAGTGTTACTGGCATACCTGTGATAACATGTGATATAATGTGATGTAGATGTTTAATAAGAAAATGAACATGTGGTAAAATGAAAATAACATTTTGTACATTCTAATGAAAATCAAATTTCACAAATTACCTGTACTTTGTGACCAAAAAATAACAAAGATTTGGTTGCGCAATTTGTGTAATCTCCATGTCGAGAAGATGGCCAAAACCTATACTCTTTACATCTTCTTTCTGTCGGTCATCCAAGTCTTTGAAAAATTTGCATAACTCTTGAGGGGAAACTCTATTTAAGAATCCCCCTCCCACTTCTTCTTTTATTTCAGAGGTTAATTTTTGCTTCTTTCTTTCAGTTTGCTCACTCAAAGTATCAGATTTCCTTTTTCTACAAAAATAATATCATGAACATGTTACATTATAATATGAACATAAATTGTATAATGAACATGTTCAAATATAAAAATGAACATGTCACAGTATGATATGAACATGTTTTAGTATGTAATGAACATGTTTAATTGTATAATGAACATGTATATTTGATATGTGCTCTGAACTTTTACAAAACAAAAAGACTAAAACACCCATTTAATATGACAATATTTTAGTATGATGTGAACATGTTTAATAAATAAATTAACATGTTTATATATAACATGAACATGTTAATATACAAAATGAACATGTTTAAAAACAAAATGAACTTTTTCTATACAAATAATATCATGAACATGTTACAGTATGATATGAACATGTTTCAGTATTTAATGAACTTGTTCTATTGTATAATGAACATGTTCAATTACAAAATGAACATGTCTACATTCTATATAAGATGTTCTTTGAACATGTATGACAACGAAATGAACATGTTTAATAAGCAAATGAATATGTTATTAAGCAAATTGAACATGTTCAAATGAACCAATATACAAATGAAGATGAACAAGGCGGACATACCGTTCACCAACATTTTCTGGCCGTCGTTTCGAACTATTTTTCCTACGGGCTTTAATTTTATCCTGTGTGGCAAAAAATTAACAACACATTATACAATCTTCTGCAATGACTACTTTAAACCCTAGGCACAGAAATTTGAAATTGAAAATAGGGTTTTGGAAAGTGAATTGAATCTCTAATCGGATTGAAACTTCAACCCAAGGCAAAAAATACATACCAGCATATTCCGCAATGTCTCTTTTTCCATCTGCATGAAGTAGGATTTTTTATTTCGAAGTTCAACATTTAAAATCTATGAAACTGAGATTTAATCGACATGAAAAGCAAAGAAATCTTACCTATGAAGTAGGAATCGTCGGAAATTAAGCGTTTTTCAGTTAAAATTCTTCTCCGGGAACTTTTGATCGTGAAACAGAGAAAATTAAGAGAAAAAATGGTGAGAATAAAGAGAAGAAGAGAGAAGTTGCAGTTGGGGGAGAGAAGGCGGTTGGAAAACCAAGGCACGATGTCGACAAAATTGGGAAAAAAAAATGCTAAAAGGTGACTTGACAGTACGGGGTGCGTGTTTTCACATTAAATAAAAAGTTTTTCAGCTCATATTAATTACTTAACTTGGTGCGTGCAAATTAGGCTTGGCACACCTAGTAAGGTGTGCCAAGGCACACGATATTGCAACTGCCTCCCCACGCCTACGATCATCCGACAAGTGTCCATAACCCCACCGTCTGCATCCGGTTACCGGCAATCCTCCACCGGCTATAGCCGGTGGCCCCTCCCTTTCTTATTCCCGCTAGGTATATAATGGCCGACCAGCAAAAGAAATATCTCTCTCTTCCGATTACTTCCTAATTGTTTCCCGATTACTTTAGTGTTTCAAGGTACATAATTAGCATATGCAAAATCCCCATCTTCTCTCTCTCTCTGTTTTGCTGCTTTCTCAAGTGTTCTTCCCCAAGTACAGAGCTTTTCTTTTTCTTTTTTTATTCGGTCCCACAATTCGGATATTAGTGGCAATTGTAAGGTTTTGATTATTGATTGTTGTCAATGGTGGTTGGGTTTTTTTTTTTTTTTTTGATTGTGTTAATTAGAGCTCTAATCTGATTGTTTGTGCTGCAAATTACCTTTGATTGGGGGGTGAACTAGCTTAATTAAAGTAAATTTCAGTTGGATCGCATTGTTTTCTTTGTTGATGGAAATATGCGTAAATTGGGTTTTCTTTTTGTATAATTTTGGCTAGTTGTGATTGGCGTGGTTGTTTGATTTACAGGACGGTGTAAAGACAACTGAATATGAAAAAAAAGGTTACTGGTGAAAAATTAGCCTTCAGTTCGTGTTGATTGCACCTCGGGTCATCAAATTCGAAGCGATTGTAATTTGATAC
This sequence comes from Striga hermonthica, assembly GCA_902706635.1. Lineage (NCBI taxonomy): Eukaryota > Viridiplantae > Streptophyta > Magnoliopsida > Lamiales > Orobanchaceae > Striga > Striga hermonthica. The sequence continues at coordinate 12,161,343 of CACSLK010027833.1, forward strand.
AAAGGGCTTCTGCGCTTTAGCTAGCTTGAGTCCTGCACTCTTGAACTACCCTGGAACTCTTGGAATCTGCACTGTACAAAACTTTGAATCTAAGAAATTAGGCACCGGGTGCCACAGATGGTGCCTTCTCGCGTGGCGGGAGGGATGCCACAATCATCTTCGAGCTCTGGAATATTTTTCCAAGGGGACGGGCAGTCTCAGGTTGCTGGCAATTCACAGCCGAGTTCAAACATCAGCAACTCCATGCACTCCATATCCGGACGAGCACGTGTCAATGTGGGCCCGCTGTCGGGGGACGTCGGTAATGCGGTCCTCAACAGCATGGCAACCTCAGCACCCAGCATTGGGGCGAGCTCTCTGGTCACTGATGCCAACTCGGGGCTCTCGAGCGGGCCCCACATGCAAAGAACTGCGAGTTTCAACTCAGAGTCCTACATGCGCCTACCCACTTCCCCACTCTCGTTCACATCCAACAACATAAGCATCTCTGGTTCGTCCGTCATCGACGGGTCCTCTGCCGCGCAGCAAAGCTCCAATCAAGACCTGACACAAGCCCAGCAAAATCAGCACTCGAGCACCACATCATTGCACGGGTCGCGGATGGGGCAGGTCCAGATCCCTGTTGGACCCAGGGGCCCGAATTCTTTCATTCAGGACCCGAACACCATGTCCCAGATTCAAAAGAAGCCCCGCCTGGACATCAAGCAGGAAGATGTTGTTCTGCAGCAGATTTTGCAGAGGCAAGACTCGATTTTGCAGAATCCGAATCCTCAGCTGCAGGCTCTGATCCAGCAACAGCGATTAAGGCAGCAGCAGCAGCAGCAAAGAGAACAGCTTCTTCAGTCTATGCCGCCTATGCAACGGGTTCAGTTACTGCACCAGCAACAGCAGCAGCAGTTGAGACAACAGCTTCTGCAGCAGCAGGGCGTGCAGCCAGGTTCGGGAATAAAACGCCCATATGACGGTGGTGTATGCTCACGTAGACTAATGCAGTACCTCTATCACCAGAGACAACGCCCGGCTGTGAGTAATATTAACCGTGTCTTACTTGATCTCATTACACATGTTTACTTTTTGGTGTTATCTGGTCTGGCTTTTCAGTCGGTGTGTGTTCCCTATAATTTAATTGTCTCTGTCTCTGATCACTATTTTTATTGTTTTGTTGTATCTTTTTGCCAGGACAACAATATTGCCTATTGGAGAAAATTCGTGGCTGAGGATTATTCTCCACGTGCAAAGAAGAGATGGTGTCTATCACTTTATGACAATGTCGGACATCATTCGCTAGGAGTATTCCCTCAGGCAGCAATGGTAATTGACTAATTGTAGTGCTTATTGGCAGTTTCTGATTTGAGTTGACCAAAGTATGTATTTTTTTAAAGCGTGAATGCTAAGGGTTATTTTCATTTTTTCTTCTGATGCAGGATGCATGGCAGTGTGACATTTGTGGTTCAAAATCTGGAAGAGGTTTTGGTGAGTTGCATTTAAAATTATGGGTCATCATACCATTTGTAGCAGTTTATTCCTTCATGTTTCTATTTAATTTGCCAAACTAAGCTAGGAAGAATAACTATCATGTCATTCACCTTTATCACTGTGCTCTATACTTCTTTACTAGTTTCATGGAGATTAATTAATTTGCTAGAGGCTGAGGCTAACCTTAAAAGTGAAAGCTATTAGCAATTACAAAGTGAGGTTTACTTATCCCACTTGACTTGAACTAAGATATTGTTGATGGCTTTTTCAAATATGTCACTGTGCCTTGTTTATTATGTACTGATGAGGATGAGTTGCACGGTTGAGATAATGTTGTTCAATGTGGTAAAACTATAACAAGTTCTCTCCTCTTTTTCAATCCTTGTGCTGTACTATCGCAAAAGTCTTCTTCTCTCTGTACATTTTTATAGAGTGACAGTTCACGTTGTGCACATTTTTTGAGGACGTGTGGTCAGATTTTTATCTTCAAATGGATAATGTTCAAACCAAGTAAGGTCACTGCCATTCCAATCTTATTCCACATAAATTCACTGTATTTTCTTGTTATGCTTGAACCATTTGCGTTGGTGATGATATAACCGCCTTGGCGGTAATTTTGTTAGAACTTGACATTGCCTTCTAACATGGTTACTGATTCCATAGCTTTTCAGTGTTATGGGAAATTCAAATCCATCTCCATTTGTTCCAAAAATTGATAATCTCTGCACTCTTTTTTGCTGGAAAAAACTCCTGAATGGTTGAGATCTGAGTTGATGATTGCCTGCCGAAAGTAAGCGCAAAAAACAGTTCCTTTTGCTCGAATAGAGATTTTATGCGACGATGTGTTCCATTTTCTAGTTGAAGGATTTCTGTCTTCATTTTTCTGGCTAAATGTACACATGCACGGACCAAATATATCCAATTAATCTTTCATGGTCACCCTTTACAAGCTTGTCTAAATATTCAAAATGTGAACATGATAAGTGATTCGGGTGGAGACTCACCATATATTATCCAGAGTTTTTAACAAATTTGATAATGTCTGGAATGTCTCTATGGTATTTAGCAATTGTAGTGACTTAATAATCTGTATATCTACCTTTATACTTTTGATTCCACTTCTTATCATTACTATTTCATTTCTTTCCTTTGGGCTATATTAGCTTATCATTCTATTACTACTATTAATAATATTATTTGGTAGTGGGGAGGGGTGGGTCACTGATCCTGATTTGAAGTTCTCATAATCTTCGGTTGTGTCATGGTGGCATTTGTATAAAGGATGAGTTCCTTGGCTTTTTGAGCTGGTAGGGTTCACAACATGAATATGAAATCAATTGTCAGGCAAAAAGAATATCATGCAGTTGATTGCATTTCCTTGACCCTGGACCTATGTACTAGCTGCATTGTTTGCGTATTCTAAATTCTTTCGCGTTCCTTTTCGTTATCAACAGAAGCAACTTTTGAAGTACTCCCAAGACTCGATGAAATTAAATTTGGTAGCGGCATTATTGACGAGCTTCTATTTCTGGACTTGCCTCGGGAATGTCGATTCCCATCGGGAATGATGATGCTTGAGTATGCAAAGGCAGTTTCAGAAAGTGTGTATGAGCAACTCCGTGTGGTTCGCGAGGGTCAGCTTCGCATTATTTTCACCTCTGATTTAAAGGTGAATATTTGAAGCATTGTTCTTTGGATCTCTTCATTGTATAGACATTTAACACTTGCTTCCAAATTTTTAGATACTATCTTGGGAATTTTGTGCACGTCGCCATGAAGAACTTCTGCCTCGTCGATTGGTTGCACCTCAGGTAGACTTGCCTTGTCTGAATTTGTACTGTTTGAGCTCAGTGGAAATTACATTTCTGCTTCTCATATTCCACATAACACAAAATTGTTTGCTGTTACTTGCAATGTTAACCCTGCATGTTTCATTTTCCCGTTAGATCCACAGTCCCATATATATATATATATATATATATATATATATACTTAATATATATATATATATATATATATATAAAATTGACACATCTAGTGAAAACCATTTCAGACCACTGCTTTGATACATTTGTTGAATTAAATATTGAATGTGGATCTCAACCTTATCAACTTCTCAAATTCTATATGCATAGTTTGGAAGCATTTACCTTCAGAAACTTAAGAGATAGGTGGTTGGAGTGTCCCTTAAAATCTAGACACTTAGGGTGCAAGCAGGTCCTTACTATCCACAAACCTTTTGTTAAGTTCTCTGTTTAAGCAGTCAAAGTTGTTACAAGTGAGCTTATTGGTAATCATAACCAAATCATTTAAAATTTTGGGCCTTGCTCTGCGCCTCATGCTGCAGAAGTTCTTGGCTGGTGCTCATTTCACCTTTGATAGCTATGTTCACTTAAAACTCAAAAATCTACTTCAGCCAAATACATATTTCTGCACTAAACATATGGAGCTACTCTTCATCTGTTTACCCGAACCCAATTTCATAACCCGTAGGATCTCAGAATCTTGTCTTTATCATTGGAATTTGAAAATACCTGTGAAAATTTACTTACTTTTCAATAATGTCCATCTTGACAAAGACATGCGGTGCAGGTACTGTAATAGATCTCTTGTTGTGCTGCTTCCTTGCTGGGTTTTTTTATAGAAAAATTGATTTCATAGAAGAGTAACATTGTTTCGTAAGAGTACTGCATCATATGTTACTCTTTCGTAATTCTTTGCTTCTATTGAAAAAAAAAATTATTAGAATGCAATTTGTCGTGATTGGCAATCTGAAAGCAGTCGTAAACAATAGGGTTTTGTGCATCTTTTTGGTTAAGCAGTTTCTTCATTATTATTTATTTAGCAAAATGACCTATTTTTGGGGATGGCTGCAAAAATTGCCCACCCTTCAGATGTCAATACAATGAAAATTTGATCTTCACTTTTTGGTTGCTTAGCATGACAGTCCGTAGATTACATTTATAAATGTGGAACTTACAGAAAGTTCTTGTATTGCAGGTGAATCAATTGCTGCAGGTTGCACAAAAGTGTCAAAGCACGATATCTGAAAGCGGGCCTGATGGTGTTTCCCAACCAGATTTACAGGCAAACAGTGTGATGTGAGTGAATTTCATTTCTGTTGATCAATTGTTTTGAAATGGCTTCTCCCGGGTGTTTGCAGCATGCGATTTATTGGTGCCTAAAAGTTTAGGGGGTCCTTTTAATTGAGTGTTTTTACTCTTCTAGATATATCCATGTAGTTAAATTATCATCAGATATTTTCTTCCTTCCCGAACCCCAGCCACAGACTACTTAGTTGCATAAATTGTGGTAGCACATTTTCAGTTTAGGCTGGTAGCTGGCAGAGCTATTTAAATTCTCACTTCTCCTACAGGTCAAAAGTAGAAAAGAGACATCGTTTTAAAATAAAAAAGTAGAAGAGACTTCATTCACTAATTTTTGGCTTCCTGATAGGTAACATATATCTGCATCTTTTAGCGATATAGTTAAGCTCTAGTTACCATAGATCACTATGTAATGAATCTATATGATGGATCTGAGGTAGTGTCGAAGAATACCCAATTTATAATTGGAATCTATATATATATATATATATATATATATAGAGCGAACAAACATCTATAATCTATAATCTATAATCTATAATAATATAAAAAGGTTGTTGGAAAAATACAAAAATACTAAGTTGACTTTAAAAAATAAAGGTTTGACTTACCACTTTAAGTAATACATGCTACTTAAGGAAATAACTATGCAGGTCCCACCCGGTTAATTAATTAACATAAATTTAAGGAAAAACTTAAATTACGTAATTAAGATAATCAATCAATCCTTCATTCCGAAATTTTGTTACACATTTTATTCGGATTTAGTGGGATTTGTTACTATGAATTCGAAATTTTGGAACACATTTTTAGCTGATTATCTGCGACTTTTTTTGTGTTCCATTGACTTACCAAAAAAATCGGATTTTATTAACTAATGACGCTGATTTCGCTCATATTTAAAATGATTCAGAATTTGTTCAACAAATGACACCACAAATCCCGTGTTCGATTTTTCAGAATTTGTTCAACAAATGACACCACAAATCCCGTGTTCGATTTTTTGTTTTGTAACAAAAATGAGATGAGATTGTCTTGCCTAAATTATCTCACTTAATTGTTCTTTTGTGGAGTTTTATTGTGGAGTTTTAATAATTATGTAGATATTCTGTTCACATTGCAATATTGTGGAGTTTTATTTATATTGTCACGCGCTTAAATATCTTACCCCCATCCGGAATTAAAATCTGTTCCCATAGCAAAAATTGCGGAATTAATACAGATAACTCACGCGATTATCTTCACAAAATCAATCCATATTTATCATCAAAAAATTTTGATTAATATCTTACTAAAATCTTTCCATATTTTTTCCGTTAGATAAACGTGCAGAGAGAATAGTGTATAAAAAGGTATTCATTGATAGCAATTTTTTATCACCTCCTTTACAATGTACACTGGAAGAAAGGATTAATCGTAACTGCCACTCAAGCTAAAACTAGTTGACGATCAGTATCTTGTAGTAAATGCAAGTCGCTGCTACAAGTTGCATTAGTTAAAAGTGAGACAGATAATTTACTAATCTTTTTTTTTTTTTTATCCTCAACAAGTGCTGGTTGTCGACCCCTCCTCTGGGCAGCGAGTTGCCACCCTCTTCGTCAATATCCACCACGACCTGATTGTCGACACCTCCTCCAGGCAGTGGGTTAGCAATCTCGCCGCCAATCTCAACCACCAGCTGGTTGTTGACTCCTCCGAGCAGCGGGTTTCCACCATCTGTGCCAATGTCAACCAAGACTTGATTATCGACTCCTCCTGGCAGCGGGTTACCACCTTCTCCGGGGGGGTTCTGGCCTTCATCGCTCTCCCCGTCCCAACAAAGGCAAGCCCGGAGGTCTTCCAAGAATGAAGACAGGAGAGAAGAGGGCTGTGCAGCCGCCGTGGGCCCAGCTGTCTGTGCTCGTCTGGTCCGTATGTGGAGAGATTTAAGGTGCCTGTACTCAATCGTATGCTTTAATATCATCAGAAATGAGGTTATCACCACGACAGTGCTGATCACCGCCGGCTTGTTTTCCATGACCTCTAAAATGCCAGCAATAAGGATTGCAGTCAGGCAATCGAAGGCCGCGATGTGCAACATCCCGATAACATTGGAAACGCAGAGGACATGAACGAGTGCTATGAAGGTCAGGCCAATATACCAGCCATCCTTCACGACCAAAGTCAGGAACAAGGACAGAAGGATATACATAATATCTAGATAGCATCGGAAAACACGGGGTAGGCTCACGGGAGTGAAAGGGGATGTGAAAGCTGCTACAACGAGGGCAATACCATAGAAAAGAGCGTACGCGTTAACAACAATGACAATCCAGACACCGGATGGTAGGTTGCGCCCCTTGCGGTGCTTGTTGCGACTCATGAAAAGAATAACGAGGAAAGCAATAAGCGTCCCCAACGCCGGAATAAGCCATAGACAGCGTCGTTTGCGTCTGGTTCTTTGTGTGGTGGCCTCCGTGACAGCAGGGGGCGCCGGGGGATCCATGGTGTTTTTTGTGTGTTGTGAGAGAGAGAGAGAGAGAGAGAGAGAGAGAGAGAGAGAGAGAGAGAGAGAGAGAGAGAGAGATATGTCAAATTTTTTTTGTGGCAGTGCAATATTTGAAATTTGGTGATCGATGTGCAGGTAAATATCCCATACGGCCATAGATAAAAAAAAAAAGAGAGTTGATAAGAAGCTGTATCTATAGTTCTATACTGCTAGACTAATGATTACCAAGATGACATCCAAATATTAAATAAGGCATCAAAATATATTATTCTCAGAATGACATTGACAGATGAATTCCAAAAATAACGCTTATTGCATGTTACATCAAATGCACCAAAACTAAAGCTACATTGAGTTTTAAGAATAACTCCCTCTAATTTCTTTTAAGATGATATTGTGGGTCTCTTTCTGCTGCTTTGGCTTGTACATTAGCTGCTGATTTTAGCTTAAAAGTTTTATCTTTTTTTTTTTTTTTTAACTACGACATTCCAATAGGAGTCAAATTTCGCGGCAAATTCCCCGGGGTCTATTGGGCTTGAATATCTTTGGCATGCAAATTTGTTACGGAGTAGTCCATAAAAGAAAAAGGAACATAAAGATATGACCATTGTTAATTATTGTTATTAATTATTTAACGAATTAATTAGATAATTTATTATAACATATTTAATTAATTAGATAAATAATTCTAACATTTTGAAATCAACAAATTGATGTAAGAAAGTTTCCTTACAATAAAACTATTGAAAATACGACATAAGCCTAACAATGAGCAAAAGGTTACACGGCAAATGGAAAGAACGTACAATTTTATTTTATTTTTTTTGTTGCATTTACATAGCGATAAATTTCGCTACAGCGATAAATATTCCGACGATAGCCAAGAAAGAACAACAACAAATTGGGCACGAAAATGAGAGGAGGTACAAATGAAGCTCTCTCCAAGGCCGTAGTGGTTCTTGTATCTCATGAGTCCGAGTTATTGGGTGCACGCTCGCTTTGTCGACTTGTTTGTGCAGAATCTTGTGTATTTGAATATGTTTGAACAAAAAAATAGGCTCGTTTAATAATCGAACGAATACGAACTCGTTCGTGAACGTTCGATCAAATAAAAGATTAAATACATTAAAAGTAACGGTTTTTTGAGAAAAAATAGTTAAATTGCCACATAGGTAAAATTTAATAGATTTTATTAAATGCTATTAGCTAGTAATCTATACTTATATAAAAAGTTATCCTATTTATTAAAATTAGTAGCAAAAAAATAGGTTAAAAGCTTTTTATATAAGTATAGATTACTAGCTAATAGCATTTAATAAAATCTATTAAATTTTACCTATGTGGCAATTTAACTATTTTTCCTCAAAAACCGTTACTTTTAATGTATTTAATCTTTTATTTGATCGAACGTTCACGAACGAGTTCGTGTTCGTTCGATTACTAAACAAGCCTATTTTTTTGTTCAAACATATTCAAATACACAAGATTCTGCACAAACAAGTCGACAAAGCGAGCGTGCACCCAATAACTCGGACTCATGAGATACAAGAACCACTACGGCCTTGGAGAGAGCTTCATTTGTACCTCCTCTCATTTTCATTGCGTGCCCAATTTGTTGCTGTTCTTTCTTGGCTATCGTCGGAATATTTATCGCTGTAGCGAAATTTATCGCTATGTAAATGCAACAAAAAAAAATAAAATAAAATTGTACGTTCTTTCCATTTGCCGTGTAACCTTTTGCTCATTGTTAGGCTTATGTCTTATTTTCAATAGTTTTATTGTAAAGAAATTTTCTTACATCAATTTGTTGCTTTCAAAATGTTAGAATTATTTATCTAATTAATTAAATATGTTATAATAATTTATCTAATTAATTCGTTAAATAATTAATAACAATAATTAGCAATGGCCATATCTTTATGTTTTTTTTCTTTTATGGACTACTCCGTAACAAATTTGCATGCCAAAGAAGTGTCATTCAAGCCCAATAGACCCCAGGGAATTTGCCGCGAAATTTGACTCCTATTGGAATGTCGTAGTTAAAAAAAAAAAAGATAAAACTTTTAAGCTAAAATCAGCAGCTGATGTACAACAAGCCAAAGCAGCAGAAAGGGACCCACAATATCATCTTAAAAAGAAATTAGAGGGAGTTCTTCTTAAAACTCAATGTAGCTATGGTTTTGGTGCATTTGATGTAACATGCAATAAGCGTTATTTTTGGAATTCATCTGTCAATATCATTCTGAGAATAATATATTTTGATGCCTTATTTAATATTTGGATGAGTCATCTTGGTAATCATTAGTCTAGTAGTATAGAACTATAGATAGTTACAGCTTCTTATCAATTTTTTTTATTTTTTTTTATTTATTTATCTATGGCCGTACGGGATATTTACCTGCACATCGATCACCAAATTTCAAATATTGCACTGCCACAAAAAACATTTGACATATCTCTCTCTCTCTCTCTCTCACAACACACAAAAAACACCATGGATCCCCCCGGCCCCTGCTGTCACGGAGGCCACCACACAAAGAACCAGACGCAAACGACGCTGTCTATGGCTTATTCCGGCGTCTGGGACGCTTATTGCTTTCCTCGTTATTCTTTTCATGAGTCGCAACAAGCACCGCAAGGGGCGCAACCTACCATCCGGTGTCTGGATTGTCATTGTTGTTAACGCGTACGCTTTTTTCTATGGTATTGCCCTCGTTGTAGCAGCTTTCACATCCCCTTTCACTCCCGTGAGCCTACCCCGTGTTTTCCGATGCTATCTAGATATTATGTATATCCTTCTGTCCTTGTTCCTGACTTTGGTCGTGAAGGATGGCTGGTATATTAGCCTGACCTTCATAGCACTCGTTCATGTCCTCTGCGTTTCCAATGTTATCGGGATGTTGCACATCGCGGCCTTCGATTGCCTGACTGCAATCCTTATTGCCGGCATTTTAGAGGTCATGGAAAACAAGCCGGCGGCGATCAGCACTGTCGTGGTGATAAACTCATTTCTGATGATATTAAAGCATACCATTGAGTACAGGCACCTTAAATCTCTCCACATACGGACCAGACGAGCACAGACAGCCGGGCCCACGACGGCTGCACAGCCCTCTTCTCTCCTTTCTTCATTCTTGGAAGACCTCTGGGCTTGCCTTTGTTGGGACGGGGAGAGCGATGAAGGCCAGAACCCCCCCGGAGAAGGTGGTAACCCGCTGCCAGGAGGAGTCGATAATCAAGTCTTGGTTGACATTGGCACAGATGGTGGGAACCCGCTGCTCGGAGGAGTCGACAACCACCTGGTGGTTGAGATTGGCGGCGAGATTGCTAACCCACTGCCTGGAGGAGGTGTCGACAATCAGGTCGTGGTGGATATTGACGAAGAGGGTGGCAACTCGCTGCCCAGAGGAGGGGTCGACAACCAGCCTGTGGTTCACATTGGTGGAGAGGGTGGCAACCCGGTGCCCGGAGGTGAAGTCGACAACCAGCTCGTGGTTGAGATTGGCAGAGAGAGTGGCAACCCGCTGCCCGGAGAAGGTGTTGACAATCAGGTCGTGGTGGATATTGACGAAGAGGGTGGCAACTCGCTGCCCGGAGGACGTGTCGACAATCAGGTCCTGGTGGACATTGGCGGAGAGGGTGGCAACCCGCTGCCCGGAGGTGGAGTAGACAACCAACTCGTGGTTGAGATTGGTGGAGAGAGTGGCAACCCGCTGCCCGGAGGAGGTGTCGAGAATCAGGTCGTGGTGGATATTGACGAAGAGGGTGGCAACTCACTGCCCAGAGGAGGGGTCGACAACCAGCCTGTGGTTCACACTGGCGGAGAGGGTGGCAACCCGGTGCCCGGAGGTGAAGTCGACAACCAGCTCGAGGAGGGGTCTTGCTGTTTGTTTTTGTAGAAAAAAATTGTCAGGCTATTGCCATTTAACTTATAGTTGGTTTCCTGTTATGCAATTTAATTATGTATAATCGAATCTCCGAATGAGTGGTAGAAAAACATCTTATTTATCGTGAATTTGACTAAATTATATATTCAAGAATTAGTTTTGACGAAATAAATTGTGAGGGTGTTTGTAATTATTGTTGCGCCGGATGATTTGTCTTGTGTTCATGGGTCTTTGAGATATTCAGTTTTAAACAGATATGTAAAGTCCTAGCATGCGACAATTAAGAGTGGCAAATTCCCTTTAAACGATTTTTTTCTGGAATTTGTATATGTTAAGAAGAATCTCCCATGCAGCTCAACCATTTTAGTTTTTATTATGTATGTATTACTAGTGGGATTCCGGCTGTGCACGCACAGCCGACCCGAATTCAGATATTAATTTCAAGTTTTTTATTTTTTTGGCCAAAAAAAGTTGCATGTTAAAATATGTTGTGATCTCGATGAGATTTATGTTTAATTTCGTAGGGAATTTATAATTTGTATGCTCAACTTGGTAATTTTATATTTTCTAGAAAGGCGAATTATGTTGTCTTGTTGAAGATATTAGAAGGTTTAACGGAACAAAGTGCAGAAATGAGGGAGATGATGATAACAGAATTTAGAGAGCGATAAAATGTTGCATAACTAAGTCTGCCAATATTCACGTCGGACACACCATTTAAGCATCTTTTGGGACCACTTGCCAGCTTACATCATAAAGTAATTTAAAGACAAAACAAAAAAGAAATAAATAGTAAAAGAATTTTTCTTAACATCATTATAGCCCAAGACCCTATTTTCACTATCCTATGGCTACTGGGCCTCTGTATCAACGAGCCCATCTTGAGGAACACCAACAGTCGATCCATTCTCACCTCTCATAAAACCACGTAGCTTATCCATTTGTTCTCCAAACTCGATCGCCTTTTTCCCAATTTTCGGCGTTCGACAAGTTCTGGTACACCTAACTCATGAGATTGTGAAGCACTTTCTCGAGTTGTGTCCCTCCGAAACTGTTGTAAGCCAAATTCAATTGCCTTCTGTACGAACCTCGAAAAGCGCTGACAAGTTGTAAAGCCTGGCGAATATCATCTCGTCTTCGTTGTTAACCCATATGGGCGCCGGACACTGGGGGAGTGAAATCGGACCCTCTTGGAACGCTGCCCATCGTTGCCGAGCCACCGCTACTCCGGCCACAGTTCTATCCTCCGCGAGAATTTGTCTGTAAAATTATGAGTGCTTTGTGTGAGAAAACATCATGTGGGCTGAAGAAAGTGCATCATTAAGTTTATTTTGATCATATTATTACATTAAACCATCAAATAAAGCTACAAAAATCACTCTCACCCCATCAAACTCACAATTCTAGATATCCATACACCATTCTGAATATGAACTAAGCAAACACAAATTCAGGAAAGATTAAGATTTCACAAAAACAAGTTAGAATTGGTAAAAAACTAAAATCACATTTACATGCTCAAATATAAAAAAAAATAAAAATAAAATAAAATAAAATAAAATAAATAAAGAAAAGAGCATCTTGTCTCATTCATTCGATCAACCAACACATCAGATCACACATAAAACCAATGATGCACATAAGAAGAAGCATAAAAGCAACATTCCATGTATTCCAACAGACTTCCGAGATAAGAAAAAACAATCATACCTAGGACAAAGATTATTTGTAGTCTTTTCAAAAACCAGCAGATCTCAGATCTAAGTACAAACATGTAGTACAAACACCAATATTAGCATTTGTATTTTCACAGCTAAATTTTATTTGGATCCAAATTTGAATCTAAACCAATTTGACAACTGATTACTTACTGTTTGCTGTTTGAAGAAGAGGACCTGGTTTTGCAAAGTAAATGAATATTTGAGCTGCTTTACAGTGCAAATAGCATAGCAACACACACACATAGAATTATTGTGTGCTGGTTGTAGAAGTAACTACTTACAATACATCACCTTGACATAGAGCTAAACACAACGTCTAAACTCTAGATCATCAGCAATGTAACATCAGTTGGGAGTTTTAGCAAACCCTCAGATTCTCCTCGAAGCAATTCTCTGGTTCAAAGGGATGTAAACCAAAGACACATACAAGCAAACAGAAAATATAGAACAAGAGTAAAGGGAACTCAAACAAATTACTTGAAGTATGCATTATCTCTGCAATTCAAGGGCCATCAAAGCCAGATCTTTGAGGATGTGCCCTTTCCTGAAACAATATCAAAGCCATATCTTTCGGGATCTCTCAGGATGTGCTCTAATCTTTTCTTTCCTAACATTGTTATTTTATCTGTTGCAACTTGAATGGGGAAAACGAAGTTGAGTAGGTAGTACATCAAACTAAAATTTGGAAATGATAATAACCAGGTTGTGGCCACTGCCACCATCCATTTTCTAATGCTCCTCTTCCGCGTAGTGGCTTCGAGCTCAATTACATCGACCCTGCAGACAATCCCATGAACACTTGTCGAAGGTGTGGCACACCTAACATTAAACTTTCAAGAGTACAATAGAAAATCATAAAACCAGCTCTGGAGACGTTTACACTCACAAGCAAACCAGACTGAAAATTAGTATCCAAATTCAAGCAGAGGCGCTATATACCCTTAGGTAAGATTAATGCTGAAGAACTTAAACAATTTCTTAAGAAGAAAGGGGGTATCTATATTTATATCTCACAACGTTAAAGAAGAATTTCAATTAAAAACCATGGCAAAAAAGGTATACTGGTTTATGAGAAAACTAAAACTCCCATAATATTTAATCAAACCTTTAGCAGCATGCATCGCGCTTCCCTTGGAGTAATCTTTGAATCATGAAAAAAAAAAATGAGGTGGCTACTACTAAGATTGTTGTGGATGCATCTAAAATACAAGTCAATAGACGAAATGTAACTGAAACCAGTTTCAAAAGGCCAATGGAAAAGACACAACTCAGCCTTAATCAATAGGGAAGATTTATTATATTTCTATAAACTTCACTAATTGTACCTCTACCATGAACAAAATCAACTTCAATTAAAAAAATACAAACTTTTAGTCAATGATGAGAAGGTAACTCTCCACGACGCGATTTCATATTTTGAAATAATACATTATAGTGTCATTGCTAATGCTATTAAATACATCTTTCTCAATATAAACAAATAAACTATCATTCATCAATTGATCTCGCATTCTATTGCAGAGTGGATTCTTCACGAGATTCATAGCCGAAAAAACTCTTTCCACGGAAGTTGTAGCAACTGGAAAAACTAAAGCCAAATTCGGAAGATTGTAGATCAATGCATAATTTAGGTGCTTTCTTGTCTCCAACAATAACAACAACAATATACCAAGTATATTCCCAACTGATTGGGATCTGGGGGGTCAGTTGTACGCAGACCTTACCCTTGTAATTATACAAGGAAGCTGTTTCTGTAGCGAGCCAAGGTGCGTTGCGTCGTTTGATATATTTTTTTCTAGAAACTTCATTAATATAAGAAACACTAGAATTTAATTGAGTCATTTTGATCTTGTCTCCGCCATTTTTTTTTTTGCCAGATCACCGAGTCCCTTAAGTTGAAAAAAATCAGTATTCGTTCGTATATCAGTAATTTAAATATCAAGCTTGTCT
>CACSLK010027833.1:12186486-12200209 GCA_902706635.1 Striga hermonthica
TTCAATCTAAATGTTTTATATAATTAACATATAATAAATAATATATAATTATATTACATTATTTATATTTATAAAAAATTAAACCAAGAAATAGAAAAATGAAATGTCAAACACAAAGTAATAAAAGAAAACTATAAATATTAAAAAGTAACGAAAGAAATCAGAATACGTAAATACATAAACATAAATAAAAAAGAAAAACAAAAGTTGGTTGGACATTGCACCAACACGTGTTTGTGTTACATTGAACAATTTTTTTTTTTTTTTTAATAAAGTAGAGGTTGATGAGCGCAAATACTTATGTGTGTCCTGACACACATGTTCATTTTATAAAGTAACATGTTCATTTTATAAAGTAACATGTTCATTTTAAACTATCTTGGTACACCTTGCTAGGTGTGCCAAGGCACACGGTAACAGCACTGGTTTATGAGAGAAGTAACATTGAAAACCGGTATGGGGGTTTCAAACCCCAATGTTGTCCTTTCTAATAGAAAAGTTGTGACCAGCAAAATTTTAAACCTCATGAATAGGAGATATACCCTAATAAATACAAGAGACCTAATACTTAATATTGAATAATATTATAATATATAGTTATTATTT
Source organism: Striga hermonthica (assembly GCA_902706635.1). Taxonomy (NCBI): domain Eukaryota; kingdom Viridiplantae; phylum Streptophyta; class Magnoliopsida; order Lamiales; family Orobanchaceae; genus Striga; species Striga hermonthica. The sequence goes on from CACSLK010027833.1 coordinate 12,187,093, forward strand.
GAATATCACTCTATAATATTAACAAAAATTCGTTTAAAGAGGAAATACGTGAACATTCCTACAGTCATTTTAATCATCTTTCTACACGAAAATAAAATAAAAAAAAAATCTTAAAAAATCTTAACATGAAGTATCCACACAAATAAAAATTCTAAACAAACAACCTAAAATAATTTAAAATTCAATATTCTGACATAATTTAACATTTTGAATTTTAATTTGAATTTACCGTCTCATCACTTAATTATATATAATAAAATATTTTTTAATAACTAAATCTCATAATTATGGTATTCTTATGCATATACATATAAACATTACTTAACATAATTAAATTCTTTTAAGTAGGACACACGTGTACATCTAATACTCAAATAATCTACAAAAAAAAAAAAAAAAAAAAAAAAAAAAAAAAAAGAAAAAACAAACCAAATAATTTATTATTGAAAACCTTTAACCTTATCTTATCATCAAATCAAAATTTGATATTTGTCAAACTCATATTTTAAATTATTTAATTAATATAAAACCAATTGTCCATTCTTATAAATTGCAAACGTAGGACATCACCTGCCACAACTCATTTCATACCCTCAGTAATTTAGCATACCAACAGGGAAATGACAAAAGCATGGGGCAACATCAAGCGAATAACAAAGACCAACATATGATTAAGCTAATAGTGATTTGAATTTTTGAAAGGCCGTAATGAATACTTTCCTACAAGAACATCGTTGAAATTGTCTTTCATGACACTGAGGTATGATACACAATCAAACTTAATAATCAATTCTCATTCTCATTCTCATTCTCATTTTTTTCCTGCTTTTAATTTTTAATGTTATATTTTTTTTTTTTTTACATGGGGGTCGGATTTCAGGAATAATAAGAGCAATAAACATCCCAAGTTTAGTTAATAAATTCAAAGAAGGTGATGTCCATGCAATTCAGAACTATCGATTTAGAGTAATATTGGCATGTATAGTTCAACCTGCACAATATAGGTTAATTTTATTCACGGTGGAACTGAACACATAAGGTACAAAGGCGACTTTCTAATTTTCTGTTTCGACTTTAGAAGATACATCATACTATATGATATCGAGAAGATCAATGAATCAATGCTATTCGGTAATTACACATATTTCCATAGGTTTGACATTTACAACAGTCAACACATAAATTTTTTTTTTTTTTTGGTACATTGAAAGAGGTCGAGGCCTAGGAAGATCTACGTCAACACACGACGTGGGTGGGCCACCCCTACCCTATCATGATTCAGCCAGTGTCCAAGATCCGGCGGCGGAGCATGAAGACAATGATACCCAACCGAAACACCAGTCGCCAGCGACGCTAACTTATCAGCCGAGAAATTTTCTTCCCTATAGATATGGGACACTCGAACACACCACTCTTTCCTGATTAATTCACGAATAGCTCGAATTATGGTTTCATGGAGGCCAAGATTATCCTCAGCCCCCAAGACCATGACAACGACACTACTGTTGTCCACTTCCACTAACACATTCCGAGCTCCCAAATCCCAAGCCACACAAAGCCTATGATATAGCCCCTAAAGCTCCGCCCGAGTGATAAAACAGAAGCCCACATTTATAAGGAACCCGCCCAACCAACGACCAAGGTAATCACGAGCTAGCCCTCCAGCACTACCCCTTCCCGAGGCCGGACATAGTGCACCATCCGTATTAACTTTAGTCCAGTTCGCCGAAGTAGGGGACCAACGAACCATTAGCAACTCATGGCTTCGATCAACCACACCAACCGCTTGGGCAAAAGCCAAGCTGCACAAATGTTTATCCACACGCCTCATGATATTCAAAAGCTGTGTCGCTAAGGGCACAGAAGTGTTCGAAAAAAGTGCCAAATTACGCCAGGCCCATAAACGCCAACAGTTGATAGAGAAAATAGAGGCCCAATTTTCTATCTCCACCTGAGAATCCATCAAGTTCGTCCACATCCAATCTTGAACATCCTGAAAGAAGAATTCCCTCCAATCAGCACTCGGAATAAGCTCGAGCCATACACGCTGGTAACACAAAACTTCCCGACCGAGTGGAACTTGAATAATCGTCTTCCTTCTCGCCGATTGAACGTCGTACACTTACAACTGCAAATCCTTACAATTTGGTCTCCAAATCTCCAGAATCACCTACGCCTACGGTTGTCCAAAGCCTAGCAAATTATTGCCGGTAACCCCCACACGTCACGTGGCCATAAGCCCTACCTCACTACTTACATCAGCCATCCCATGATTTTTCACCTCTATAAAAAAAGGGATCGAAATGCGAATTAGTTACCCACACAAATATAATTTTCCTAATTGTTAAGGTCGAAACTCGAAATAGCAAAGAAATAAAACCCTCGCCCAGAAAACAATGGCGAAAACCGTGAAAGCAGTTGGATGGGCCGCCCACGACTCCTCCGGCCATCTCTCTCCCTTTAAATTCGCCCGGCGAGAGACCGGCGAGCGCGACGTGCAGTTCAAGGTCCTCTACTGCGGGATCTGCCATTCGGATCTTCACGCCATTAAAAACGAATGGGGCTTCTCCAATTATCCGATGGTGCCGGGCCACGAGATCGTCGGCGTCGTCACCGAGGTCGGATCCAAGGTCCAGAAGTTTAAGATCGGCGACAAGGTCGGCGTCGGGTGCATGGTTGACTCGTGCCGGAAGTGTGATCTCTGCGTCCGGGATCTCGAGAACTACTGCACCGGCGGCGCCCTCTTCACCTACGACTGCGTCGAGCCTGACGGATCCAGGACCTACGGCGGCTACTCGAACCTCATGGTCGCCGTTGAGGACTTCATCATCCGCTGGCCGGACAATTTCCCGCTCGACAAAGGCGCCCCTCTGCTCTGCGCCGGGATCACAACCTACAGCCCTCTGAAGAGCTTCGGGCTCGACAAGCCGGGCCTCAGAATCGGCGTAGTAGGACTGGGCGGTCTGGGCCACGTGGCGGTCAAATTCTCCAAGGCCTTCGGGTCCAAGGTCACTGTCATCAGCACATCCGCCGGTAAGAAGGCGGAGGCCCTTGAGAAATTGGGGGCGGACGCATTCCTGATCAGCCGCGATCCGGCGGAGCTGCAGGCGGCGGCCGGGACCTTGGATGGCATTATTGACACCGTCTCGGCCCCACATCCGATCCAGCCCCTGCTGAGTCTGCTGAAGCCCGAAGGGAAGCTGGTTGTGGTTGGGCTGCCGGAGAAGCCGCTCGAGATCCCACCGTTTTCGCTGGTGACGGGGCGGAGGGTTGTGGCCGGGAGCATGATCGGCGGGATTAAGGAGACTCAGGAGATGATTGATTTCGCTGCGAAGCATAATATCTTGCCGGACGTGGAGATGGTCCCCATTGACTATTTGAACACGGCCATGGAGAGGCTCGCGAAGGGGGATGTCAAGTATAGGTTTGTGATTGATATTGGGAACACGCTGAAAGCCGAGTGATTGACTTAGGCTCGGCTCGGCTCGGCTTGTTTTTGTGTGTGGTGGATGAGTGGAGCTATTTTGGAGAAACTGATTTTCTGCCTTGTGTTTGTTGCTGGGTTTGGATTTGTTGTTGTTACTGTTATGTTATGCTTGTTATGTTATGTTATGTTATTTTTATTATGCATTTTGTTGTTTGATGATCCTTGAATAAAATGCAGTTTGCAAAACCTGTGACAACTGTTATCCTTTGTAAGTTTGACATGATTTGTGCTTCAGCCTATTCCATATCAAGATGTACTAATGAAATGATTTTGATATATAGTGGTAGAAGCAAATTGTGTTACTTGCAACACTAGTTTGTAATGTGTACTTTGGTAATCAAACATGTGAGTGATAAAGGAGCGTTGAAGGTAGGCTGTGGTTGTGCTTCTGTTCTTTGTTGTAGTTCATTAGAACATCCAATATATTCAAATAGAAGTAAACCGAGTCTTGCTGATGTGGTAGCAAGAAAGAAAAGATATGGTCTACTACCCTTTAGTCTATTTTAGACCAAAGTAGAGATCTAGTCTTTTTGCATTTGAGAGAAATTTTTGTTAATTTTACATAATTTTATCTCGTGTTATCCAAGACTTAAGTTTATTTATATGCCACATAGGCAAAATTAGACTCAATGCATTGTAAATACTTTTAAATGATTTATTTTTTTGACAACTAGATTTAGCATTTACACAAATCCAAGACGAGAATATTGCAATTAATACTTGTACCGCGGATAAATTACAAATAATTTGTGATCACTCGGTAAACATAAATTTTGCCATTTGAATTTTGAGAACGGTAATTAGTTACTAGGAGAGGAGGGTTTGTTCCGATGGCGATTTTCGCGTGGTAGCTGATTGGTGTAGTCTGTAGAGTGCTAGGAGAGGAGGGTGTGTTTGGGTTTTTGAATCTTGCGTCCGACTTCAATATAGTTTAAAGTTTAGAGAAATGCTATGATCCTGTTACTATCCCTTCGTGTGTTTTAACAGTTAGATCATACATCTTATACTAATTACATGTGTATCTCACAGGAAACACCCGAGGATATGATACCGTAACGGAACCGTAGCATTCCTTGTAAGTTTAATGGACTATTGCAACTTTGTACTGTCCGGTCCGTTGGAGTAGGGCTTTTAAGTTGTTTTGTTGGATCCAATATATGCTTATACTAATTTTTACAATTTACGAATGGTTGATTTGTATTTTATTTTTATCACTAATTTTTTTATTGTATTATTTTTTATTTTATAACTCATTTATAAATAGTCGGATGCATAGTTTTATTTTAATTGCATATTTTCACAAAAACAATAAAAAAATAACAAACACGTAAAAGGACACAAGATATATCATTGGTCTAAAGTTTTGAATCATATACATGTTAAATAGGTATACGTTATTTTTTAATTAAAATTCATTAATGATAAATAAGATTAAAATATTTATAAAATAATATCCATGTGTAGTAGAGAGGCTGTTTTGGAGACTGATGCTTGCTACTCTAGATTGGGAGCTGATTTAATGCAGGAAGCCATCCCATAGCCTATCTTAGCAAGCACTTGAAGGACAATTTTGCTATGAACGTTTTATACACGTGTATAGTTTACTTGTTGTATATAGAAGATTGACTCCACTATGAAGCTAATTGTTGCCTGTTGGTTTTATAGCAAAACTGTTTGAAGGAATATCCATTCGCGAGGAGTAGTTTTCGGCCCTCATAGTGGGCGTGGAAAAATCGAGACCTTACTTTGATTCATAACTGATATGGATATGAATTCGACTCTCATAATTTCCTCTCTATTTTCTCCCCAAATTTTTCACTTCTGTAATTTTCTCGCTTTCATCCTTACGATGTCCAAATTATGTTTCGTCAATGATTTACATTAGAATGGTCCTCTTTTATCTTCTTCTTTCTTTTAAAAATGAGAATTAATAGTGTTCTCACTTCTCCTCTGTGACTCGAACCTATCGGTCATCGGTGAAGCGTCTTACCCTTAAGCTGCACTTCGTTGGTTTCGTTGTCACGGTAGAATAGTCCTTGCATCATCTATAACGAATGCCAAAAAAAAAAAATTATTATTTCCAGATCAAGAAACTTATTCCATTCCTAAATTTTAAAGAAGGCATAATTCTGTTCTTACAGTTTGATCCTTTTCTTGTAAGTGATCAAACATTCTTAAACACAACATATTATAATCATCAGCCATCTGTATTATACTTTTTGCCTGCAGCAGCCAACACGCAAGAATCTGATTTTATCTTCCTAAAAAGTTAAGCAACAGAATCAACCAAAGTTCATTACATGCCTACAAATTCTCTGCTTTTCCTCTCATCAACTCACCCCTAATCATCAACTCCTTCAATTCTATAGGATTTTCCCTCCACCAATGTCTCGCATCTCGAAATTCTTTCTACCTTGTACCCGCGGAATCTACAACACGTTGTTGAAATTTACTATCAACGTCTTCAACCTCATCTCATCACTCATTCTATCACCATCCCACGAGCACGACCCCAAACCACCAAAACCCGGATCCCCTGAAACGGAGCATCCGGTTCCGGCATTCGGGTGGGCCGCCCGGGACACGTCTGGAGTTCTCTCTCCTTTCATGTTCTCCAGGCGGGCAACCCGAGAGCGAGACGTGCAGTTCAAGGTATTGTATTGTGGGATTTGCCACTCGGACCTCCACCAGGTCAAAAACGAGTTCGGTATAGCCATTTACCCGATTGTGCCGGGCCACGAAATAGTAGGAGTGGTTACGGAGGTCGGGTCCAGAGTCGAGAAAGTCAAGGTCGGGGACAAAGTCGGGGTTGGGTGCATGGTCGGGTCGTGTAGGAAATGCGACCAATGCGCTGATCATCTTGAGAACTACTGTCCTAAAGCGGTAAGCTTAATTGTATAAAATTTTCCTTACTCAGAAAAAATTGCTAAGGAGGGTGTATTACTTTTTAAAACTTCAAGATTATGATGATGTATTCAATTGAAACTTCTTTAAATTTCTAAAAACTCTCCATGTATTCAATTGAAATTTTCTAAAGTCTCAATAAGTCACGTGGTAGAGAAAATTGAAATTTTAGTCCAGTAACTTAGGTTGTTTCCTATTTTAGTCCACTAACTTAGGCCGATCCAAATTTGATCCAAAAACTCCCAAATGTTAGTTAATCAGTCCAATTTCGGTCCCTGTCCCCGAAATTGATTGGTCAATTTCAGTCCAATTTTAGTCCAATTGAACTAATTTAACTAACTTTTGGGAATTTTTGGACCAAATTTGGATTGGCCTAAGTTAGTGGACTAAAATGGGAAACAACCTAAGTTACTGAACTAAAATTACAATTTTCTCCACGTGGTATTAAAAGAATTGGAACCACTTTATAAGACTTTAAAATGGAAGACTTTTGGAGATTTTTTTTAATAAAATCACAAAGACAGAGTCTCAACTCATTAAATAGTGAAATTTGGTTGTCAAAGTCTCTAAGAGCATGATTAGATATAAATTTGTTTTTGTTTTGATTGGATTTTTTATTTGGGTTGGTTAAATTTGAAAAACTAGGTATAGTTAGTTGTTAGTGGATATAATAAAATAATATTTAAAATAAAATGATTAAAATTAAATTGATGTAAAAGTAAGAGAAAGAAGATGTGATGTGATAGTTAATTAAATTTATGTGAGTAGATGAATAGTGAATTAAGGTTGATGTTGTGTGTAAAAATGATTGATTGATATTATTTAATTATATTGATAATATTGATGATAGTGGGCTGAGTTAAAATTGAGTTAAAAAAAAAATGGTTGAGTTAAAAATGAAAAAAATTTTGGGATTGAATTTGTATCCAATCATGCTCTAAATGTCTAGCAAAGACCTTAAAATTTTACAAAACCCACTCACTCATTTTAAAAAGTCTTAAAATATTCTTAAAAGTGCCAATTGAATACAAAATTAACCAAAAATCCCGTCCCTCTCGATAGATCTTCACCTACTCCAGCGTGGACACGGACGGCACAGTAACCTACGGCGGCTACTCCAACATCATGGTGGCCGACGAGCACTTCATCGTCCGCTGGCCGGAGGCCCTACCCCTCGACCGGGGAGCCCCGCTCCTGTGTGCGGGGACCACCACATACAGCGCTCTCCGCTACTACGGCCTCGATCGGCCGGGCCTCCACGTCGGCGTCGTCGGGCTCGGCGGGCTGGGCCACGTCGCCGTCAAATTCGCCAAGGCCTTCGGGGCACGCGTCACGGCCATCACCACCTCCCCAGCCAAGGGCGCCGACGCCGTCCGCACGATGGGGGCCGACGACTTCATCCTCTCCGGCGGGGAGGCTGCCGCCGCCGCCGCGGCGGGCACCATGGACGGGATCATCGACACGGTCCCGGCGGCCCACGAGGTGGGCCCACTACTGGGGATGCTGAAGGTAGGGGGGAGGCTGGTGGTGGTGGGGCTGCCGGAGAAGCCGCTGGAGGTGGCGGCGTTCGCGGTGGTGGCCGGGCGGAAGGCAGTGAGCGGGAGCATGATAGGTGGGATGAGGGAGACGCAGGAGATGATCGAGTTTGCGGCCGAACACAATATAGTGCCTGATGTTGAGATGGTATCCATTGACTATGTGAACAAGGCGATGGAGAGGCTGGGCAAGGGTGACGTCAAGTACAGGTTCGTGATTGATGTGGGGAAGACGCTGAAAGCCGATTAATGGAACAATGTTATTAATCGTCATTGTAATGTGGGTAACTGTGTACATACTGTGTCATGTAATAATGTGAATATATATATACATGTATACATTCGAATATTATGGGTATTCGTATATAATTGATATATAAACATCAATAAAACTGTAACAAACGCATAAAATAGCTAGTACAATAGTTATCTGGTGTAAAACATACACGTACATGTATTGATGTATAGATAATGTTTTAAAATAATACCCACTGCTGCTAGATTTTTTTTTTTTAATGTAATTTTATTGTTTTCAAAGTTTTTCTTTTTTTTTTTTCCACAAATTCTTTGTGTTGAGATGTTTTGTAGAGAGGTTGATCACATGTTGCTTTTATTTTTTATTGTTTTGCTTTGTACAGCATGGAAACAGTTTTTTCTCTTTTCTTTTGTTTTCCTTTTGGCAGCTGGAAGTCGCTTTTGTTACCTACAAAAGCTTGTCTTGGTTTATCTTTTAGCTGGTACTCTTATTAGGTGACGTGTCCGATTGTAAGTTGTCATTATGGCTTCTTAGCTCGGTCCTTTATATTGTGCTTCTTCTTCATGTTTTGTAAGAATATTTTGTTACAGAAATTATCAGAGAAAATTTGTCCCAAAATGTTTTGAGTTTTTCATCTTTACATTGGTACCAGAGCAGGCTAAACAATGGCGCGCCATGGAGAAACAACTACCGTTGCCAGATACACGCGCGATTCAGATCCACTACTATTGCAGAGCTCGGATAATCCAGGAATGGTGCTAGTAAGCTTCCCGCTCACCGGATCTAATTACCTTCATTGGAGCCGCGCGATAAGGTTAGCGCTCGGAGCTAAGTCGAAACTAGGTTTTATATATGGTACAGTTGTTGTTCCTGATTCAGATTCAGAAGATTATCAACAATATCAAAAGGTTGAATTCATGGTGATTTCATGGCTTTTAAATTCAATCTCGAAGGAAATCGTTCAAGCTTTTATGTATGTTAAGTCTGCAAAGCAGCTATGGGATGAGCTTGCTGAGAGATATGGAGAATGCAATGGTCCTCTCCGATATCAGCTTAGAAAAGAGATTTCGAACTTTGCACAAGGTAATCTCTCAGTCACAAGCTACTATACCAAACTGAAGTGCCTTTGGGACGAGTATGCGTGCATAGTAGCTTTACCTGAATGTAATTGTGGTGCTGAAAAGGCTTACAGTGATCATGATTCAGAAACTAAACTCATGCAATTCCTCATGGGATTGAATGATGTATTTGAGCTGGTGAATAACCAAATATTGCTCATGGAGCCCTTTCCTACCATAAATAGGGCATACTCTATGATTCTCAAGGTAGAGAAACAGAAAACTGTTAACAACCAAGTGCAAGAAGGTTTAGATAGCTCAGTTATGTTGGCAAAAGGAGCATATGGAAGGGGAGGTGCTCATATGGGAAACTTTGGTAGAGGAAATGCAAGCATGGGAAATTTTGGAAGAGGAAATGCAGGCATGGGAAACTTTGGGAGAGGTGGTTTTGGTCAAAATAATAACAATGGAGGTAGAGGAAGAGGTCAACTCATACTCTCTAAGGAGGAGAGGGCAAAATTATACTGTGAACACTGTGGATACAATGGACATGAGATTCAAGGATGTTTTAAATTGAATGGCTATCCTGAGTGGTATAAGGAGTTCAAAAATAAAAAATCTGGGCAGCTTGCAAACATGGTGGAAGAACAGAATGTAAATGCAAAACCAGCTGAAACTGAGAGTGAGAAACATCATTCTATTGGACCTTTTGGTGATATTAGCTCATTGTTACAGAAGGAGATTGCAAAGTATATGGCCAATCAACAAACAACAGACTCATCTTCTTATTCCTATCATTCAGACTTCTCAGGCAACATCAACCACTTTGGTTTCTCTCTGATGGATAACATAGAAGAAAATAGTTGGATTGTGGATAGTGGAGCTAGTAGTCATATTTGTTGCAACTCTAAGCTGGTTGAAAGTTTCAGTACAGTCAGCATGCCTATAACAGTGAATTTGCCTAATGGAGCTAAAATTAAGGTGACAAAAGCAGGTGATGCCAAACTAAATGATAAGCTCATCTTAAGGAATGTGTTGATAATACCTGAATTTAGATACAATCTACTGTCCATTGGACAACTGACAGAAGAGAAAGGTATGACATGCACCTTTAACAAGGACAGATGTCAGTTGAGGGATTCTGAAAGCAAAGAGCTATTAGCAGAAGGAACAGCTCATGGAGGATTGTATATTATAAGAGGGAAAAGGTGTTTAATCAATCAAATTAAGGACAATTCTGAGAATCAAGAGCTAGAACTTTGGCACAAGAGGTTGGGACATAGTTCCATATCATGTATGAAACACATTGGTTTTCTGAAGGGATTTTGCAAGGAGCAGAAGATCAAACCTTGTGACATATGCCATAGGACAAAACAAAGCAGGTTGCCTTTCCAACTCAGCACAACCAAGGCTGGGAGTATGTTTGATTTGCTGCATATTGACATATGGGGTCCTTGCCATGATGATTCTATCTCAAATGTGTCATATATGCTGACTATAGTGGATGACATGTCAAAACACACTTGGATATTTCTCATGAAGTATAAGTCTGAAACTTATCTGAAGTTGAAATATTTTGTTAAATATGTCAAGGTGCAGTTTGAGAAATGTATAAAGCAGATAAGGACAGACAATGGCTCAGAATTCTTAGGACATGAGGTACAAGGTTTGTTCAAGGAAAAGGGAATTCTACACCAGAGAACTTGTTCATACACTCCACAGCAAAATGGAGTGGTGGAAAGAAGGCACAGAACCATCTTGGAAATTGCTAGATCCTTGTTATTTCAGTCAAACCTTGAAAAGAAGTTTTGGCCCTACACTTTGTTATCTGCAGTACACATCCTGAATTCTCTACCCAGTGAGAGATTGGGGTGGAAAACACCTCATGAATTACTCTATGAGACACCACCAGATTACAGCAGGTTCAAAATTTTTGGATGCTTGGTTTATGCTTACAAACATGATCCTAAAAGGAAGAAATTTGATGATAGAGCTTTGGCTTGTATAAATCTTGGGAATTTTCCAGGTGTTAAAGGGTACAGACTATATGACTTGAAGGATGGAGATGTTTTTGTTTCAAGGGATGTGGTATTTCATGAACACATCTTTCCTTTTAAGAAGGGATTTCAACCAAATCCTCAGGAGCTCACACTACCAAATGCCATTGAAGAACAGGAGATGGATGACAACCATGATGGAGGAACTGAGGTCTTACCTGACATAGATGTTGATAAGTCAGCTACTAAGGATGATGAAACTGAATCTGAAGCAATTGAGGGTAAAAGATCAAGAAAGCCACCTGTGTGGCTGCAGGATTATGTCACTCACATTAAGCATGATGACATAATGCAGAAAGAATACAACTTGTTTATGACAGAGGTAGACAAAACAGCCACTGAACCTTCCTTTTATGGACAAGCTGTGAGAGATCCTAAGTGGATACTTGCTATGCAGAAGGAGTTAGATGCCTTGGAGGCAAATCATACCTGGAAACTCACACATCTTCCTGCTGGAAAGAAAGCCATAGGCTCTAAGTGGGTCTATAATATAAAGAGGAATCCAGATGGCACTATTGACAAATATAAAGCAAGATTGGTGGCAAAGGGTTACTTGCAAGTTGAAGGGGTGGATCTCAGAGAAAGCTTCTCACCAGTTGCAAAGCTGGTAACTGTAAGACTGCTCATTGCCTTGTTAGTTCAGAATGGATGGGTGTTACACCACATAGACATTAACAATGCCTTTCTACATGGCTTCCTTGATGAAGAAGTCTATATGTTGCCACCTCAGGGTTATCATAAGGCCAAAGCAGGAGAGGTATGTTTGCTTGAAAGGAGCTTATATGGGCTAAAACAAGCCTCTAGACAATGGAATTTGGAGTTTTCTGAGAAGTTGATAGCATATGGTTTCAAGCAGTCTATCTCAGATCATTGTCTTTTTATCAAAAATGATGGCCATGGATTTCTGGCTTTAGTCATCTATGTTGATGATGTGCTGATCACAGGGACTTCTCTTACTGCAATTCGGACCTTAAAATCTTACTTGGACAGGTTATTCACCATTAAGGACCTGGGAGTTGCTAAATATTTCCTTGGTTTGGAAATTTTTCCTACTGCTTTAGGTGTTCATCTCAGTCAAAGGAAGTATATAGTGGATTTGGTTAAGGATCTTGGGTTGCAAGACTCTAAAGCTACTGTGACTCCCTTTCCACAGGGATTAAACTTGTCCGCTCATCAAGGTTCACTTATGCATGATCCAGAACCCTATAGAAGACTTGTGGGGAGACTCTTATATTTGAACCTATCCAGACCTGATGTCTCCTATGCTGTTCAACAGCTTAGTCAATACATCAAAGTCCCCTTAGAGAGTCATTGGGCTGCAGCTTTACATTTAGTCAAATATTTGAAAGGCAGTTGCTCTTTGGGACTGTATTTTCCAAGGACTGAAGCTTTTTGTGATGCTGATTGGGGAACTTGTGCCCTTACAAGGAAATCTATTACTGGATACTGCATATTTCTGGGTGGTGCATTGATCTCTTGGAAAACCAAGAAACAAAAGACAGTCTCTAAGTCCTCAGCTGAGGCAGAATATAGAGCCATGGCTACTACTGTATGTGAGCTGCAGTGGCTTGTAGAGTTGGCCAAGGATCTCAACTTCCATGCAACACTTCCTGTTAACTTGTGGTGTGACAATAAAGCAGCTCTTCACATCACTGCCAATCCAGTTTTCCATGAAAGGACCAAACACTTGGACATTGACTGTCATGTGATCAGAAACAAATTCAAGGAAGGTGTTATCTTGCCACAGTACATTTCTTCATCTCTCCAACCTGCAGATTTGTTCACTAAGCCGCTGGGAGGTGTTGACTTCAGGTTCTTTG
>CACSLK010027833.1:12268183-12295796 GCA_902706635.1 Striga hermonthica
TAGGATGGCCTCTTAAAGTAGGCTGTTTACGCTGCTCAACTACAGGTCAAATAAAAACATTCACGGCAGAGTTTAAATTGAATTGAGCAAAGAGAGGCCAGAATCCATGCGGTGGGATAATGCACCAAATAGAAGTCCCATATCCAAAAGCAGTTAGCGAAACACAATCGACAAACTTGCACATGCACAAGTAGCAGCTATACATTTCTGTTAATAGCAATTCTTCATTTGTTTTATAAATTGTGATCAAATTGACGTCTAATATGTTCTACAAGTAACATTCAACTTCAATAGGAAATAATTATTCAGGAACAAATAAAAAAAAAAAAAATCCTAAGATAAGCAAAATTAATGGCGCTCCGCTCACAATTCGGAATACCCAAACTAGTAGAAAGTAATCAAGAATGAAGAAATCATCAGAATTCATAATTCGTCCAGTAATGATAATACATCAACTGTGCAACTCCATCGAAGCTCTAAGACCAAAGAAGAGTATCAAGACCTTGTACGTAAAAGCAATCCATGTCGATGTGAGCGATAACCCTGGCCTCCGATGAATCTGGTATCGCCACCGGCATCCTTCCCGTGCGTTTTCCCTCTACCGCCACGGCTCCACCCTCTTCTGTGAAAAATAAACCTTTGCCAGGAACTGTGTTTTTCAACATCGGGGAGAAAATGAAGTCCGTGTCAGGCCCAAGAAGCATGAGTGTTGACCGCCTCTTTGGGCTATTTCGAAATCCAAGTTACACGCTTTCCTTCTATTTGGGCTTAATGTTTTGTGACTGTATCAACATTTCTTTCCAAGGTAGCACCTTTCTTACCGAAAAAGGTCTAGGCCCAAAATAAAATGAACAGAGGAAATAAGAAAAAAGGAAAATCACAAAAACCAATCCCACCTTTTTGGTGGGATAAATAATAACCAAGCTTTCAGTGTGCAACTGTGCATCGACGAGAGAGACAGAAAAACCCTAGCTACGAGAGAGAGAGAGAGAGAGAGAGAGAGAGAGAGAGAGAGAGAGAGAGAGAGATACCCGTCGTCCGCTATCAAATTTGTCCACCGATTCCGAAGTCCGACATCTGCGAAAGGTAATAATCTTAAAATTGTGATATGAACGGTGTGAAAGTGTTTTGATTCCGAAGTGATGTGCCTGTGAATGTGCTTTTGATATCAACGGTTTGAATGTGCTTTTCTTTGCGAATCTGAATGTGTTTGGATGTCTGTAAATGGAACTTGATTTTGCCTGTGAATTTTAGCAACAACATTGTATAAAAAAAGAAAAGCACAAAAAAACATTTTGATTTTGTTACTGTGGCTTTGAACGCTTGATGATATGCAGAATTGTAAACAAATACAACCTAGACAAATAAAAAGATATAAAAAATTTTGATAGAATTTTGGTCTGTTCTTAAATTATAGCTATTTTAGTGATTAAGACACAAGTGAAAATACGTAAAGTTTTCTAGATTTAGTTTGGTACCTAATGACCAACTGTCCGATTTATAGCCATAGGGGATATCCGCAAGAAGCTCTGGGCACATGTAATTGGGTGTTCCCACAACCTGGTTTGAGGAAAACGAGGTTATTCGCCAACATTTGCACAAAATAAAGTTCGACCATTAAAAAGAAATACGAGTTCAAGATTCAAATGCCATATGTGTAGTCCTCATTTAAAATTACACTTGCCCAATTGTTTTTTTAGCCGAGTTTGAATCCAAGCATATGGATGTGTAAAAGTACAAGCTATAAACAGTTTGAACAATAGAATGTGAATTAATGGATTGTGCAGTTAATACCGAAGAAGCAAGACCACCCTCGTCGAGAAGCTTTGCGAATCCAAAATACCTATAAATTGAATACAGTGAACAAGCTGAAACATTAATAATTGTATTAAAACTGAGTTGTTCTAAGGACTTTCTTTGGCCTTCTTACCAAGACGGATATCATTTTCCTTGAATATGCTTTTGTTTGCGAAGTCTGAATGTGTTTTGATGTCTGTGAATGGAACTTGAATATCCGGATTTTATTACCTCTTATTTGCATGTTTGTTACTTTAACAAGGTTTACTGTGTCTTGAAAACTCTGTGGTCTGTTAATTTGGTGCGATACACCTCCGAATGATACATGAGTTGTAAAGACTTAATTATGCGCAGAATAGTTATCAGAAAAGATTAAGTTCTTTGTATGACTGCTATTATATGTTTTACTACGGCATGTGGAACTGCTATGCTTATTTTAAGGACTTAATATTGCTGTAAGTGACCTGTACATAGTTCGGTTTTGATTCTATATTTCAGAGTCTTAAGGTGACTTACAAAATATCCGGATTTTAGTACCATTATATAGAGCTTGTAAATTGAAAGATAGCTTAGATATGGATCTTGCTGCTTGTTATATCTCTGTAATTTTGTTTGCCCTCGGACATTGTGAAGTTGTTTGTGGTAATTATCGGCATTAATCTTAAAATTGTGATATCAACGTTGTTTTAATCTATGTGTGCAAGGAGAAAAAACAGAAGAAAAAGAGTCTGGAATGAGTTTACTGTAGTTTAGGGGAAAGCGTGAAACGAAGTAATTTTTTTGATTAGAAGAAGTATTCCTCTGTTCTTGCCAGAAATTTGAGTTGCAAATGAAAGCTCTGAGGGCACTGAGAACACTGACCCCAATCGCCACTGCTATATCTTCCAACCCCCAGAACCCCCTTAACATTTCTGTTTTTTTCCACCGTTTCTACTCAGCCCAACCTCAGCATGACGATGACCCCGCGCCAACAAACCCTGATGAGTACGCCACCGCGCAGGACGCTGTATTCGACAGCTCCCATTTTACTGATTTGAATCTCAATCCGGTCGGTGGAGATGATGGCGAGAAGCAGATGTGGGACGAGAAATACAGGGACAGAGTGAAAAGCAAAGTGTTTGGGGAAGATGTTTCACATTCGAGAATTTTGGGGAGAGAAGAGGAGAAGAAAAGGAAGGCTGGAAACCTCGCCAGGGCCTTGTTAGAAGCGGCTTTAGATGAAGATGATAATGAGGATGCGGAGGAGAGGGAGGTGACGGAGGAGGATCAGAAGTCTTTGTCTGTTGGTATTATTGGGGCTCCTAACGCTGGAAAGTCAGCTCTCACTAATTGCATGGTTTGCTTCCTTTTTTTTCACTTTCTTTTCTGAAAGGCAGTAGAATAGATAATTTCAGGATATTAATGTTTCTATTGACCTTGAGCTTGTGCTTGCTTTTCATTTAGTTTGGTATATGACATGTTTCATGTGTGTGTGGTGCTGTTCTTGAGGATAAATCGCTTTTGTAGGTAAGTTGATGAATTTGGGATGTTTCATTGTTTTTTCTTCTCCTGGTATTAGGTTGGGACTAAAGTTTCAGCTGTTTCACGGAAGGTCAATACCACCACACATGAAGTGTTAGGAGTTTTCACTAAAGGAGACACACAAATTGTATGTTCTCACTATACACTGTTTTTTTCTGGATTATACTTCGAGATATTTATTGATTTGTCTGTTGATTAAGGTGATTCAGTTGTTTAATCACTTTTTGTGATGTTATTACAAATGAAATTCTCCAAACATGATCTAGGAAAGGACGTGCCTTTTTCCTTGAATTTTACGATAAGATGGTTCTACCGTATGCAAATTTATGAAGTACCCAGTTTATGATTCTTCTCTATTTAATGCGATTTCTGATAGAAAAGTCCCCTCTTACTTAATCTGACCGTTGTAGTTTTTCACTTGTTACTAAGTGTACTTATATTTGATTTTGCATTCCACATACATAAGAGTCAATACTTTAGCAACAAGTTGGACTCCAGAAAGATAAGAAACAAAATTATGTACTAATGCATGATAAAGGGTTATCTGAATAGATGCACCTGCTGAATATGTTTTGCTGAAATGATACCCATTCTGCTCACAAGAAGGGAGGCCACTGTCCAAGAGGGCATGTATGAGATTTCAAATGTGGATAAGAAATTTTTATGTTGTTTCACATGTGAAGCATGATAAGATTATAGGACGAGTAAAAGATGCACCATACATGATGCTGGATTTAGAGGTGATATGGGCAGGAGTATTCTCAAACTCCGCCTATGTTGTCTCAACATAGCAGGTCCCAAGCCCTGGTAAAGGAGGAGGGTTGTGATAGGCTTGGCGAGCCAACGTAAAACGCTTGGGACTAAAAGGCTATGTTGTTGTTGTTTATGGGCAGGAGTATTCTCCTGTTCTGGGCCTTTGTTTTGGGCCTTTGGTGTGAAGTTCAATAGTTATTGAGCATTTAGGTTGACTGGAAGTAGATGCCTTTTCCATTCTTGCATCTATTCCATTTTTATTGAAGAAACGTGATAAAATGTGTTCCGTGAAAAATTTTTTATTCTTATTTTGTACAAAATATATCTGACTAATTTAATGTTCATGCAGTGCTTCTTCGATACGCCTGGGCTTATGTTAAAGAAAAGTGGATTTCCTTACAATGATATCAAAGTTCGCAATGAGAGTGCATGGAGTTCCATTAACTTGTATGATGTTTTAATCGTCATATTCGATGTCCACAGACATATTACAAGGTACCAGTTTGATTGAAGGAACCAAATCATCTTCCTACAAAGTCTATTCATCAAGCTTTTATAGTTTTCCAATTGTTAATAGAGCTCAGAACTGCTTTATATCATTGTGCTTTGAGAATGATATTGCATATGTGGTGTACTGTGGAGCAAGTCTCCCATTTTTGCTCTGTTGGAGTAAGATATCGACTACACATTTAACTTAATTTTTTCATTAACCTAGACCTGATTCACGAGTGGTGAGATTGATCGAAAGAATGGGTTCAATTAGCAACACAAGCCAGAAGCGTGTGTTGTGCATGAATAAAGTTGACATGGTCCCAAAGAGGAAAGATCTGCTCAAGGTTGTGGAAGATATCAAAGACCTTCCTGGATATGATAGGTATGTTATTCATACACTCTCTCTCTCTCTCTCTCTCTCTCTCTCTCTCTCTCTCTCTCTCTCTCTCTCTCTCTCTCTCTCTCTATATATATATATATATATATATATATATATATCAATTGACCACTGCTGTGCCTGACATCGGTGGATAGGTTCTTCATGATCTCAGGATTGAAGGCTGCTGGGATCAAAGACCTTACTCAGTATTTAATTGAGCAGGTATGGTTGAAAAGCTGACGCTGACACCTCCATCTTACGCGGTATCTCTGAATGCTCTTTTGTTGTTTGTTACTGCTTAGTCTGGCACAAAATGCACATTTCTTCTTTTTATTTACTTAATTATGCTTTGACCTAGAAGCTTTGCAACAAGCTGTGTCAAAATTGTTTTGCATGTACATAAATTTCTAGTGTTTATAACAATTTGAGAGACTATCTATGATAAGTTTTTGGAGAACATGTTCTCTCTGCAACTATCAATAGTTGATCTCTCTCTTTTTTTTTGCTCCGTTGAATTAAAATTTTACTGATTCAAATGTGTTCACCACAACGCATCTAATTTGACTTTGCGTAACATGGAGAAAATAATACCCCAAAGGCTCCACCAGTGTTTTTCTAATCTTATGTATTCTTAGGCAGTAAAAAGACCGTGGGATGAAGATCCATTTGCCATGAGCGAAGAAGTTATGAAGAACATATCCCTAGAAGTTGTGAGAGAGAAATTGTTGGACTATGTGCATCAGGTAATGTTTTGATTTCTAAATTGTAATGGCAACGAGTTGGAATAGTAATAGAGGCTGATTTATTATTACTAAATGTAGGAAATACCGTATGGCATCGAACATCGCTTGATGGGCTGGAAAGAGTTAAGAGATGGTTCAGTCCGAATTGAGCAACACTTCATCACTCCCAAAGTCAGCCAACGAAAAATTCTAGTCGGGAAAAAAGGCTGCAAAATAGGGTTAGTAGTTCACTGTCTTTTTTCTCTTAAGTTATAATAAATAAGATCAATTTTTAAACTTGGTCTTAAAAATTTCACTTTTCAGGAGGATAGGTATGGAAGCTAATGAGGAGCTTCGGTCCATATTCAAGAGGGATGTTCATCTAATCCTCATGGTTAGAGTTAAATAAGTATGTGTATAGAAGGGGTTTCGCATACCATAAGCAGTAGAAGATTCGGCTTCGAGCTGAAACTGGTTTTTGTTGTATTTGATTCTAAAAGAGCCATTTCCTAGTTAAGAGATTCTCCTTTGGGCAGAAGGGGCTCAAATGTTTATGTGGTAATTGATATTTTTGTCTTGGAATGAAAGAAAAATAGAAGTAAAGGTGAAAGTTATTTGTTATATCATTGTTCTTCCATTTAAATTTGTTTGTTATATCCTTGAACCATTTGTCTAAAGAATACAAGAGGTAAATTAATGTAAAGAAATTGCAAGAAACGAAGCAGCAGAATTTCTGCAAAGGTAGGTAGGTATATTTTCCGCTACTATTGCACCCATGTCATCCTTCAAAAAAGCCATGCGACCAACAACAAGCCTGCTCTATCTATCTGTCAATTGCTGGCTGCATCTATTGAGCTCATCCCCAGCAACTTAACGTCAGTTCAGCCAAAAACAGTCAATTGTATAAGGGGTACATTGTACCAAACCACCCTGTGTTTAATGAAATGTGCGCGTTTTTATGAAATGTGTTTTAAAAATGCACCAGACCCCCTTATATTTAAGTAATACTTGCACGATTCCCCCATTTCGTCTAACTTACCGGTGCGTGTAAAGCACCTTCTCCAGCTCCGAAAATTGTTCAATTTTTTATTTCGCAGAATTAATAATTTACATTTATACCCTTCTTGAATTTATTGCAAAAACCAAAATTATATTGAGTGCAGGATGTCAGAATCGAACTTGGGTCTCTTGGATAAAAAGGTCTCTTGGATAAAAAGGACAACCACAACCACTGGGCTACCTTAATTATTGTGTAGACTATTGAACAATATATATATACTTACGAATCCGGAATGAATTAAATACTCTAAAAATAGAGTAAATAAAATGCAATAGTATAATAGGTAAATTTATAAAATAAAATAATAATAATAATAATAATAATAACTTGCAATTATTAAATTAATATAAAAATAACAAATAAAAAATAAATTAAAATAAAGTAAGATAAATTTGATATAGTAGCGTGATTACAATTAAATAAATTTACATTTTAATTATTAAAATAAATTAATTATAAAATTAATTAATAAAAATATAAAATAAATTAAAAAATAAATAAAATATATATAGAAAATTTTAAATAAAATAAAAATAAAAATTATATAAGATAATAAAGTATAAAAATAATAAATAAAATAAATAATAAATCAAAATAACTTATTATGAGTAATAAATAAAAATATTAAATTGATATAATAAAATAAAAAATATCATTTATCAAATAATTTTCATATGATTTACTCTTTCATACCATATGAATGCAAAAACCAAATAATTATAAATTTTTAATAATTAATTTTAACTGTAAAGAAATAATTTTAATTTATAAATTTTATTTGGTAAAATTTAGAAATAATATTGAATAATATAAATTAATGCGACAAAATAATATAGAACAATATAAATTAAAATAAATAATAAAATTTTAAAAATAAAAAAATAATATAAAATAAATACAATAAATAATATTATTTAACTATAATTTTTTTTTGTTTATTTATAACTAGTACAACACCCGTGTATTACACGGGTGCTTGCTAATTTTTTTCTTAAAATTTAAAATTAATGAGAAAAAATAGTTTGAAATTTGGGAGAATAATAATAATAATAATAATAATAATAATAATATTGTTATTATTATTATAGGTATTTTGGAGAATAAATTAGGAATTTAATATTATTATAAAATATTTTGTCTTGTTGGACAAGTTAAGAACATAGTTTAGAAGTCTTATATAAAGGATCTCATATCTATTGTTTTATGTGGTTGATTATTGAATAAAAATAAGATTGGTTTGGTTTTTATCGTGTTTGAATTGAGATCCCGTTCATATCATTCCCACTCGTATGTTTCCCTACATCAATATATATTACCTCTGGTAGGTCGAGATGAGTGACCTCTAGCAGGTCGAGATGACGTCTAGCAGGTCAAGACGAGATGACCTCTAGCAGGTCGAGATGAGTGACCTCTACCAGGTTGAGATGACCTCTAGCAGGTCCAATGTCAAGTTGAGATGAGCTCTTGCTCTTATCTTGTTAGGTCGAGACGAGATGACCTCTAGCAGGTCGAGATGAGTGACCTCTAGTAGGTCGAGATGACGTTTAGCAGTTGCTAGAGGTCATCTCGTATCGACTGGACAAGAGGAGCTAGAGCTCATCTGCGACTAGAGGTCTCTGTGACTAGAGGTCTCCGCTGTTAGAGGTCTCTGTGACTAGATGTCTCCGCTACTAGAGGTCTCTGCTGCTAGAGGTCTTCGTTACTAGAGGTCTTTGTGACTAAAGATCTCTGCTGCTAGAGGTCTCTGTGATTACAAGAGGCAATAAATGGATAAGAAGGAATCTGATGATGACTCAGATGTGATTAAGATACAAATAAGATCAAATCCCGAGCAGTACGGGCAATTGGGGTAGGTACTTCTGGGCAGGTACTTCCCCTATAAATCGGTTCTCGGTCCATCCATTCGGACTATGTCGAACACGGTTTAATTTTAAAACGATGAAAAAATCTTGATTAATTATTTGTATATTTAATTTATAACACAATAGTAATAGTGTTTTCCCGTTTATCGCACGGGCCACGCACTAGTAGAAACATACATGATTACACTCAATATAATGTATTAATGTGAGAACTAAAAAAATATTAATGATAAATTTTGTAACTGAATATGGAGAAAACATTTTATAAATTTTATTAAATATGTTTTATTAAATGCTATACCAACAATTATATATATATATATATATAGAGATTCTTTCCATTATATTAATTTAATGAAAATTCGTCCACTTTTTATGTTGTGAAGTAAATAAACAATAGCTTCTAGCTTTTGTTTTTCTAGTGTTGTTGTTAGTTCGAGGATATAGATTTCGTGTGATCTCGCTTTGCTTATATTCCTTGTTAGTTTGGTTGTTTGGGTTTTAGGGCGCTTATTGCAAGTGTTCCTCCTTTTAGGTTTGTATTCGAATTAGTTAATCCGTCGTATTGTACTCCGTGTTATGTCATTAATGAGAATTCCTATCGTTTCAAAAAAAAAAAAACATATATATATATAAATTTATCTCACAATCTAAATTGTTCACGGTCATGTTGTAATGGAATGTTTGTATTGTCAATTTGGAGTTCTTCTTTTATATATAAAATTGAACAGTTTTGTTGTTAAGTCATCGGATGACTCTACTTATGGAGCAATTCATACTTATTCACCAATAGTGTATTGACATATGTCATACGATAAATACAATTTGGATATGTGTCAATGTATTAAGTGATAAATGACTCCATAAGAAAATCATCCGATGACTCCATAGAATTTTTGTAAACTTGAGATAATATATTATCAAGTAATTATCATTGGTTCATAATTTATTAAGATATAAAATTTACTTATAATATTACTTATTTATTTATAAAAAATAGCTTATATAATATAAACTAGTGATTCCACGATAAATGTGATTCCTAGGCCGGCCCGAATCATTGAAACTTGATTGGGCTAGGCTCGATAAAATTGGTTTGAGCTTAAATATTAGTGGGCTTCTTAAATAAAACAAGGTCCAATAATAGACTGCGAAGACGCTATTCCTCCCGTATGGAATCACAATCTACAAATTAATTTAATTCTTAACCGTTAGATCAACTATCCGCCGACAATTACTAGTTACAATCCTGATGGAAGGGTAACATTTTTCCCCATATATGTACTGCGAAGAAGAAAGGAAATAAAAAAAAAAATATATAATTTATCTAAGGCAAAATTATATCAAAATGCACCACCTTCTAACTTTTTGCAATTTAATCGTCATATTTTAAAGTTTGCAACTAAGTACACCAGTTTTAGACATTTGGCAAATCGAAACATGTCAAACGGAAACCGACACCTGCTTTCTTACGTGGTATCGTCGGAAACTCACTTGAAAATCGAAAACATACGTGTAAGTACAAAAATAACAAACAAAAAATAAAAATGCCACAAAATCAGTCTACCTGACAAATTTGCTAAAATAAAACCAAAATTAAGTAGCTCCTCAACCCTAAATTCAAAATCAGTCGAACAACTAAGAACCCTAAATTGCAAAATTGTCGAACAATTTGAACAATGAGAAAAGATTTATCAATCTTGATGGTTCTGTAGATTATTTTGGAGGTGAGTTATTTCGGCCACAAGATAACATGTTGAATTGATCGACATTTTTTCAGTTTAGGGTTCATAGTTGTTCGATTGATTTTGAATTTAGGGCTGAGGAGCTACTTAATTTTGATTTTATTTTAGCAAATCTGCCAAGTAGACTGATTTTGTGGCATTTTAATTTTTTGTTTGGTATTTTTGGACTTCTACGCGTGTTTTCGATTTCCACGTGAGTTTCTGACATTGCCACGTAAGAAAGCTGGTGTCGGGTTCGCGGTGGTGGAGGAACTGGATCGGAAAAAGGGGGGATTCTAGCCAACTGAAAGGATCTTCTGATCAATCCAGAGATGATTTGGATTCCATTAGTAATGAGTCTGTTTGGCATGCTTCGATTTGCCAAATGTCTAAAGCTGGTGTACTTAGTTGCAAATTTTAAAAGTGGTGATTAAATTGCAAAAAGTTAAAAGGTGGTGTATTTTGATGCAGTTTTGCCTTTATCTAATTCAATTATTCAAAATCTCATTCCAAAAACCCTCGTTCTGATTTTCACTCTTTTTTTCCATTGAGCTACATATCCACCATCGTTCTGATTTTGTCCAACTAACACTTGGGAGTGGAGAAAAATGAGAGGGGTGGGCTCAATGCTACGTCGTTTGGCAGCCGGAAGTGTCCCTTGCGTCGCCGGTCGATCGTTTTCCGTCTGCGAGAACCTCATCATCTCGTCGGCTGCCGTCGCTTCGTGCTCCTCTCTAATCCTCGCGGAAGACGGGATCAGCCCGCTTTTCTTCTCATCATCAACGGCCCCTGCAGGCTTCCAGGGTGCTTTCCTGAACCATTCTCTGAGCTTCTCCTCTTCGCCCTCCGCAGGTCTCTATTGTCAAGAAATTAGCGGTGTTATTTATCCCCTATGTGTGTGTGTTTTTGGCTTTGGAGTTTAGGGGATTTTGGATTTTCAGTATTGACACTTGAAGATATGTTGTAGCCGGCATATAGTCAGACATACCATAGTTATGCAGAGTTTAGGATTCCGTTGTCCATGGAATTAGCTTATTCTCATTATCATGCTGAGGCTGTTTGCAAAAAAAAAGGAATCTATGTTTAGGCACCGAGTTATTTTGAATATGGCGAAGCTGATTTTGAGTTATTCAGTTTAATTTTCTCATTCCTAGTTAAGGGTTGCGAGGAACATAAATTTTTATGGCACCAATATGTACTGAAAGATAGTGTACTTTTTTTTGGAAAAGGGAAATTAGTGATTGATTCTGATTGATTGCAATAATTTGTTTTGATTTCTCCCTGAAGTAGTGTAGGCACATTCTTAGATTTAGAAAAGCCTTATGTGATTTTAAATTATTATTGATGTACTTTAGTTTGATACTCGTGATGTGTTACTTTGGGTCTATAGAATTCAAATATCGTCGATGTACTTTAGTTTGATACTCGTGATGTGTTACTCTTGGTTTATAGATCCATCCAAGGTGGTGTTAATCGAGTCTGAGGAGCAGTTTAACGATTTACTTCGCAAGGTCCAAGGTATATTTGTCAAAGAGACTATTTTGCTTATATATTCTGCTTCAGTTGGGTATATTTTTTTTGTCTTTGCTATTGTAAGTTGCATGTCTTGAGGGCTGACCATTTTGTAACTTGAACGTGGTGTAGATGAATCTTTGCCTGCAATATTCTACTACACTGCTGTATGGTGTCCCCCATGTAAGTTTTCTCCCTCTCTTTCTTTCATTTTTTCTTTTTTTTTNNTTTTTTTTTCTTTTTTTATTTTTTCACCTCTTATGCAGGTGTCAAATACTGTTATGGTCTTTACATCTCAACTGGAAATGATTCTTAATCACGTACTTGATTAATCATCTTTGCAGGTAGATTGTTATCCCCCATACTTGGGCAGCTCGGTGAGGAATACCCCCATGTCACTACGTATAAAATAGACATCGATAAGGTAAAACATACTGGTGAACATTATTATTTTCTGTAGATTTTTATCATTCAATTGCTTCCCTATGGATGTTGTTGACTTGGAATTGTGCAGGAGGAGCTTGGAAATGCATTGAGCAGGATGAACATTCAATCCGTGGTAAAATCATATTTTTCATTTATTAAGTTATTTGTTTGCTAATTCATTTGTTCCTGATCTTACTCTACGTATATATTGCATGAGATAGTTAGTAGTTGGAGAAGAATGTGGATGGCTATATTGAAAGCATGCCTTGAATCTTCACTGAAACATTATAGGCGACCATAGAACCTTTTTCTTACAAGCTATGCTTATGTTTTAATGTTTAGTGCATACATTCTTGGCTGTGATGTTTGGTATCCTGGTTTAGTAATTTGCTTGTGTGCGTAATTTCTGGATGCAGCCCACACTGCACTTCTTTCAAGGTGGTAAAAAGGCCTCAGAGGTTATTGGGGCAGATGTTCAGCTCCTCAAGGATACCATGGAGACACTCTACAAAAAGTGAAGGCTTACTCTCGAGACCACAACAGATGTACAATAATAGGGTGTTCGATATAAGTTGAGCATATTTCATAATTTAATTTGGATTTCTGAAACATTTCTTTTATGTAACAGATGGAAGCTTTATATGGCATTATGCTTGTTGCTCTATTCTCAATCACCACTTGCTTCTTTTGGGTTTTACATTTGAAGCTATTCTTCATTTTACCCTCTTGCAAAACAAAAACATTTCTTCTGTCTCGAAAGAAAACCAGACTAATGCCACCCCTTATTTTCCTACTAAAATTCAAACAACGATAGAACTTTTAGCCAACAGTCAAAGTTGTATGATTACTGGTCCTTAACCTGTTAACACCCTCTGCGGCGAGGCTTTGTAGTGACGTAATGATGTGCGATATAAATATATAATTATTGGTCTGGCTTTTGCAGTTAGTCTTATTAGTGTAGACAAGATAAAATTAGGCAATTGCAACATTTTATAGAGTTATACTAATATCTAGTACAGAAAATTATAAAAAAAAAAAAAAAAAGGAAACTAAAAAGGAGCAAAAACATCAAATAAATGAGCACGATTAGCACAAATTTGGGTGCAACATAGCAAAGGTTTCGAATACCTGGGCCGTTGATTTAGAGGACCTTCGGCTGGTTCATGGGTGTTCTATTTTGGGCCATTTTAATTATATGTAAAAGTCAGCCAAGTTAATGGAGTCCGGCCCATGAATCGATAATATAACGTTTATCCATACAAGCCTATATAACTGAACTCTGTCGTCACACACCCACAGGCCACAACCTGAACCAGTTGAGCAGAGGGCAGAATTTGTTTCCATGGCGCTGTCAATAGCAATCTCCACCTTATTCTCAAGATCTTCTTCCATCTTCCTCCGCAAAACTAGATGTGCTCTCTGCCTACACTTTTCATCTATCTCAACTTCCTCCACCGCCGCCGCATTTCCTTCTGACAAAGCACACTCCCAGAAGAAGCGGCGAGGACCAGCGGCAGCCTCGCTTGTTGAGCTTGGAGGAGTCAAGATAGCTAGAGAAGGTAAATTAAGCTTCCCCCAATTTCGAATTAGCTTTCCTCATTCGCATTTTAGCCTCTTTTTAACTAGTTGACCATGATTCTGATTTTTGGGATTTAATCCTGGCCTGAAATTGAATGTGAGTCGTGATTCTTGTGTTACGCTCCGTTGGTAGTTTATCATTTGGGAAAAATCTAAACTTCTTTCTCGTTTGGTCTGGAAAGGATCCACTTTATTCTAAACAGTCTTCTTCAATGAAATGGGAATCTTCATTCTTTTGTTGAGATTCATCTCAAATGTGTACAGTGAACTCCAACGTCTTCTGTTAACAAATGATTGTTTTTTTTTTTTTTTGTCCCGTATAACTCTAACATTCACACAATTGTTTTCATAGTTTGTGTTAATTGCATGATGCAGAGATAGTGAAGAATGACCCAACAAACAATGTCCCTGATTCAATTTTCTCGAAGCTCGGTATGCAGCTTCATAGGAGGGATCAACATCCTCTTGGCATACTAAAGAATGCAATCCATGACTATTTCGACACCAACTATCCCACCAAATTTAACAAGTTTGACGATTTATGCCCAATAGTTTCTGTTAAAGCTGTAGGTTCTTGAATCCTTTAGGATGTTAAAATTTTACACTTCCTTCTTCTAATATTCTGCCTTGTACTTCTTCAATTTTCAGAAATTGCTTTCCTAGTGAGCTAAATGCTTGCCGTTTGTCCCTTAAGTAGAAGATTCATATTTATTTGTTATTATCATCCATCTTTGCTTCCTTTTTAAGAGGACGTCCATTGCTCTTACATTGATATAGATGTCTCCAGTACTTTGAAATGCGACCAGTAATGGTGTACGTTTTAGTTTTAAGTCGTACAATTTTATAACGCCTTTAATAATGAAACTGGAACCTCTATTTTCTTCTAATTATGACAATTCCCTTAAATGGAGGCCAAATAAGCTTGTTATTTTCCTTTTTTATATTTTATCTTTTCTAGTTCTTTAGAGTCCTAATATCATGTAGTTAGTTATTTTTATTTATATAGCAGTCTCATTTCGCGCTACTTTTGGTGTTTCTCTTAGTTTTTTCCTTTCATGTTTCTACCTTTTAAGGTTCTTTTTATATTTGTTGTTAATTTGCTTTTACAGAGTTTTATGTTATTTTGGTACTTTTAAGAGCAGTTTTTAATTTAAGGGACAGGTCTTATGTCAAACGATTGACTTGAGCGTATCACTTTTATGTTACCTTCAGAACTTTGATGATGTGTTGGTGCCTGCCGACCATGTAAGCAGAAGCTACAATGACACTTATTATGTGGATACTCAAACTGTCCTGAGGTGCCACACAAGTGCCCATCAAGCTGAATTACTTAGGGAAGGTCACACTCATTTCCTTGTTACTGGAGATGTTTACAGAAGAGATTCTATAGACTCCACCCACTACCCTGTGTTCCATCAGGTTTTTTTTCTTTGGCTTTGTATCCTTTTGTATTCAAACTGTTGGTCCCACATTAATTCTTCATGAAAAATGTTCTTAGATGGAAGGGGTACGTGTTTTTTCTCCATCTGACTGGGAAGGATCTGATAGAGATGCCACATCATACGCTGCTGAGGATTTAAAGAAATGTCTTGAGGGCTTGGCTCGCCATTTGTTCGGTATAGTGATGAAAAATTGAAAATGCAACAAATTTGCTAGAACATTAATTACTGGCCTGCTAGGTAAATGCTTATAATAAATGGATATTAGGTACTTGATACTGTGGTTATGTTTTCGTTTATTGAAAAATTTTCAGGTGGTGTCGAAATGCGTTGGATTGACACGTATTTTCCATTTACCAATCCTTCATTCGAGTTGGAAATATTTTTTCAGGTATCTTTACTTTGTTACATATTGAACCAAATATTCAAGTTTTTTCCTTTTCCACTAGCTCCGGTTTTAAGTAAACAAAAATGGGTATTATTCCAGGAGAAATGGTTGGAAGTGTTGGGCTGTGGGGTAATGGAGC
Organism: Striga hermonthica; assembly: GCA_902706635.1. Taxonomy (NCBI): domain Eukaryota; kingdom Viridiplantae; phylum Streptophyta; class Magnoliopsida; order Lamiales; family Orobanchaceae; genus Striga; species Striga hermonthica. Next base: position 12,283,976 of record CACSLK010027833.1, read on the forward strand.
AAGAAATATTAAAGAGAAGTGGTAAAACCGATAATGTAGCGTGGGCTTTTGGACTTGGACTAGAACGATTAGCAATGGTTTTATTTGACATTCCAGATATCCGTCTATTCTGGACAATGGACGAGCGGTTTACTTCACAAGTATGGTGATGCCATATCTTCATATATTTCACAAATATTTTGGCCTAATTATATTAACATTAATTTTTTATAGTTCTCCAAAGGACAGCTCGGAGTGAAATTTAAACCATTTTCGAAGGTACTGATGTATTTCAAAAAAATACTCTTTAACAATTTATACTTTCGCAAACTCTGTTAGACGGATACAATAGAAATATTTATCTCCCTTTTTTTTTTTTCAATGACCAAAATATTTGCAGTATCCTCCATGTTATAAGGACATGAGTTTCTGGATAAGTGATTCATTTACAGAAAACAACCTATGTGAAGTTGTTAGAGGTATTGCTGGGGATCTTGTTGAGGAGGTAAAGTTACTTGTGATATTTTCATTACAAGGCTGTTTGGTTTTTCAGGCATCGATCTTTCTTGAAATTGTTTTGTCAGAGCGAGCTGTTATGTTTTGCATAGGTGAAATTAATCGACAACTTCACAAACAAGAAAGGAATGACGAGTCACTGCTATAGGATTGCTTATAGGTCAATGGAACGGTCACTGACCGATGAGGAGATTAACGATTTACAGGTAAAAAAAAAAAAAAAACAACTTTAGTAAAAGAAAGCGATTTGTCATTTTTTTGCCTCTCTTTTGCGAACTTCAAATATTTGATGATAAATTAATGGCAGTGGAAAGTGCGGGAACAAGTCGAGACCAAGTTGAAAGTTGTTCTGAGATGATAATACTGAAAACTCGAGTGCTACTATTTGAATTTTGCATAAATTCTGCTTCTTGTGTGGCTTGTACAGAAAGATTATCGTGTATCATTTGAATCGCCAGGTAATAAAATAATGTTATCGGCTTTTCATTTTATTTTTTTTTTAAATGAAGATACTTTTGAGTTTTGATTATCTTTAAGAAACTTGGATGTAGAAGATTTAACAGAAAGGTTCAACAGTTTATCACCTGATGTATTTTAATCTTATTTTGTACTTTAATGGTGTACAAGCTCTCATGATAATGTAAAGAATAGAGGTGATTGCTGTAATTGTGCAATGATTGAGATAAAATATTAAAAATTAATCTATATAGCAAACTTATTTTGATGAGTAGAGAGTGGTTTTGATTTGGAATCTCTCTCGTCATATCACTTGTGGTTACTGATATGATATGGGTTATGATGATATGATGCACTCTGTAATCTCTCTCTCTCTCTCTCTCTCTCTCTCTCTCTCTCTCTCTCTCTCTCTCTCTCTCTCTCTCTCTCTCTCTTATTGCGAAATATAACTTTTTAAATGGTGAGCAGTTAGTACGTTAATAAGTTAGGTTTAAATCAAAAATTGTAAAAGAATAATGAATGACATATTATGGAAAATAGCAATACTAAGACCGTCTCCAACCGAGACGCAAAACTCAAATTTTACAGTAGAATTCTCTCCACCCGAACTGGAAACGGATCTGCAAAATGCGTAAAGGGGCTCTCTCTCTCCTCTAGAAACGCATATTTGCGTTGTGCTCCAAAATTTTCGTTTGATCTTTTAATTATTACATATAAGTCCTTCTATTCTATATTTATATTCTAAACACCCCTATTTTTATATATATATATATAATTGTATGTATATTGTATTTGTTAATTTTTTTTAATAAAAGAAATATAATATGAAATACAATATTATTTTAGTTAATTTTATATTATATTTTATTAATATATTTTAAAAAGACTATAAATTTTATATAGTATAATATTTAAATAATAAATATTATATGTATCTTACACTATTATATATTTTAATGAATATTTATTTATCCGATTTTATTATGTATAATTAATTTCAATTACATATAATATTATATATATCTTATAATATTATAATTTACACTAATACAATGAAAAAAAGTAACAGTTTTTAAAATGTGAATATATGCGCTAGACCATATATGGTCTAGAGTGTAAATTTGCATTGATACAATGAAAAAAAGTAACAGTTTTAAAATGTGAATATATGCGCTAGACCATATATGGTCTAGAGTGTAAATTTGCACTAATACAATGAAAAAAAGTAACAGTTTTTAAAATGTGAATATATGCGCTAGACCATATATGGTCTAGAGTGTAAATTTGCACTAAATCATATATTTTCAATATAACAGTTTTGATTCAATCGGTACACAGATGTATTTGTATCTTCTTCACTTTTGAAATGAAGATGTAGTTAAAATACAAATGTAAGATAAGAAATTTTTTTATTCATATGGTATCATCTTAATATTAAAAAATTGTAAAATAAAATTATAATACATCAATAAATAAAAAGCACAAAATAGTTAACATAAAAAGTACATTACACAAATTATTTAGCATAAAAAATACATTTACTAATACACATTATACAAATACATTTACTAATACATTTTCTAATATTCATGTGTGTTATTTTTAATTTTTCATCTTGTGTGTTGTAATTTTTAATTTTTCATCTTGTGAATTGTAATTTTTAATTTTATTTGTGTGGTGAAATTTTAATTTTTAATGAATATTTATTTCTCCGATTTTATTATGTATAATTAATTTTAATAACATAAAGTTCAAATTGAATTTAAAATAACAGTGTGGTTTAATTTGTAAAGTTGTAAAATATGTGGGTAGTATTGAAAAGTTATAAAAGTTTGTGTAAAAGAGAATATTCTGAGAATATTCTTTTGGGTTTGAGAATGAGTTTTTCGGTTGGAGATTAATTACTGCAAAATGGGTTTGAGTTTGAGTTTTTCGGTTGGAGATGGCCTAAAGAGAGCAAGATATGGAAAACCAAAAGGTAAACAAAAAAAAAAAAAAAAAAAAAAAAAAAAAAAAAAAATGGAACGTGTACACAAATCACAAATAAAATGAAAAGGTGCCTTGGAACATCGCCTTCTTTATTATACCTTGCTTAAACAGTACTCATAACATTCCTATTGTTATCTCCAAACACCAAACACTTACTAATAAATAATAGGGTTATGCTATATAGCCAACCTCCATTACAACTTGGTTCACAACCAAGTGTAATGGAGGCATTAAAAAAGTATTTTTTATATTTTTTTAATGCCTCCATTACACTTGGTTGTAAACCAAGTTGTAATGGAGGTTGGCTAAGTAGCATAATTCTAAATAATAACACTATCTTCACTAATAAATAATAACACTATCCAGTTTTGCTATGGAGCAATCGGATGGCTCGACTTATGGAGCAATCCACACTTATTCACCAATAGTGTATTGACATGTGTCTTACAATAAATACAATTTGGACATGTGTCAATATATTAAGCAATGGATGGCTCTATAAAAAAACAATCCGATTGTTCCATAGAATTTTTGTAACACTATCTTTATTGTAAGTCCATTATCAATCAATTAAATGTTGTATCCTAATTATATTCTGAACAAACTCACCTTTAATACTAGTACGTATCCCGTGCGATACACGAGATATCTACATTAAATGGGTTATTTTCACAGCTTTGTCCGTTTAAGTCTAAAAATTAATAGGGTTATTATCTATTTTCTATCTCTTTTAGTCAACGTTAAGTCTAAAAAACAATAGGGTTATAAGTTTTTTTCCACATCTTTTAACCAACGTTTTTTTAGCCAGAACATTATATATGAGCATGTTACGGTTAGCTTGTAAAATAATGAATATATTATCTCACTAAAATATTTATACAAATAAAAATTTAATTTTAACATATAAATTTACCCATTGATATAAGAGAAAGTAACAGTTTTACTTATTCTTGTTCCCCATATAATATTTAATTATTATTTTATTATATAATGAAAAGGAATATTGTTAAATGGTGTAGTAGAATTGTTATAAAATTATATGATTTTTTTTACAATATAGATTTATTTTCTTTTTATGATTCGATAATATAATTATAATATATTCTTAGTGATATAATAATATGACATGCGAATTTACATAATACTATGAATTTATTCCTTAATGTTAAGATAGTGAATCAGGTAATATATGATTAATTAATTTGTAATTTGTCTCTTTTTATATTGAAAATAATCACGTGATTGAGTAGATATAACAATTATCTATAATTTCCTTCACTTAAGGAATAACTTTTAAATTGGTCCAAGTGTTGAATGCAACCCGATTTTCTTGTAACTAAAATGAGAATAGATTTTGAATTTCAAATTTTCACTTGAAAATCACATGTAAATTTTGATTCATATTTTATTAAAATGAATTCAACAAAACCCATAATTTTAGGGACATTCCCTATTTTGCGATTTAAAATATTTAAAAACTTTCTAAATATGGTGTGCAATTAATTATGATTTGACTTTTTTTTCCTACTATTATAGTAAATGGGATGAGTTTTTATATAAAAAATTTCGACGATAAGACGTCTAATTTTTCGGTCAAAGGTCGTAGATCTAAATTTTTTACGACCTTTGACCGAAAAATTGGACATTTTATCGTCGAAATTTTTTCGTGAAACTTGGATATGTTGTTGGCACGGAGGAGAGCTACAAGATCATATAAAAATTTCCAATAACCGGCAAAGTTGGCGGCGGCGGTCCGGCGGACGAGGTAAAATTGCAACATTTAATAAAAATTAGGTATTTTTTTGCCAAATTGAAAAGGTTGAGTTTTATTTGCAATTAAACAAAAGGTGGTGGTTTTTTTATACAATTAACCCTTATTTTTATTAATTTTGCAAGTAATAATACTAATACTAATACTAATAATGAATAAAAAGGGCAAAGCCTCTATGATTTAACCGCAAAAGCACTCGTGTCCCGCTGTCCGGTGGTACAAACAATCTAATTCCCTCAAATACCCCTCAACGACAGGCGATCCACAATGGCATATAAGTCATTTCAGTATTGCCATCCTTTTACTCCTTCCTTCCTGTCAACTGGTTGAGACTTTGAAGAGAGGTTTATCACTCATTTCATTCATTCATTCATTCATTCATATAAATTATACTTCCGTCACTCTTAACCACCAAACTGAACGCATTTTTATTCTAACCCCCACCAACACCACCGCACCGTATATATCGGCCCAATTTTCGCCTACAGATCCGGAGGCGGCGGGGATCTTCAGGCGCCAGAATCAGGAAATGAGGGAGCCGGCGAACGACAACAATGCGCCGTCGCAGTCTCTGCTCGAGAGGCTCAAGGATTACGGCCAAGAAGACGCTTTTGCCCTCTGGGAGGAGCTATCCCCTGATGAACGAGACCTCCTCGTCAAGGACATCGAGGTCACTCCACACTCCGTTTGATCTCTCTTCTTCTTTTTTTTTTTCTTTTTCAGTTATTTTAGCTAGCAGAGATTCGTTGCTTTGTGATTGGAAAGATTTAATTTTTAGCGGTGCTTGTTGTCCTCTCTGATAAAGTAAGTTTTGCAAATTGATCTTAAATTTTAGTTTAGATCTTGTTTGGGGAAGTCAAGATTGGATTTTTATTTTTGCACAAGATGGAAAATTTCCTGTCTTTATGTTTTAGTTGATGAGCATGTCCGTGATCTTGTAGTTTTTGGATGATCGTTTGTCAGAGAAAATTTGCAATCCAATCCAGAAGTCGATAAATATTAGCACTTACTGTTTTTGTTCAATCACTGAAGTTATATTGTTACTTTTACAATTGTGTGTAATTATGTAATTGTTTGAGCGTATTTGTTTACTTTCTGGAGTTGAGGGCTGATAATATCATGTTATTGCAGAGCTTAGATCTCTCAAGAATTGATCGGATAATTCGATGCTCATTTCACTCGCAAGGTTCACCTGTTACTACCGCTTTGTATTTTGCATATGTAAACAAAATGGTTTCTTTTTTTAACTCTTAGAAATGTATGTATAACGATAATTGAATTTATGTGATCTATTATTAGGTTTACCGGCAGCATCGATAGAGCCTGTCCCAGAGAGCAGTGTTTCAACAGTAGAAAAGCGGACGATGGAAGAAAGGGAAAGGTGGTGGAAAATGGGAATAAAGGCCATCTCAGAAGGAAAGTTGGGTGTCATACTTTTATCCGGTGGACAGGTTTGTTATTTCATTCATCCATGATAATGATCATTTTTTCTTTTTCTTTGTCTTTTTTATTTCCGTTTCCCGTTTTGGTTTGGTTTTCGGTCAAGTCTGGAATATGTGGCAATAGCCTTGAAGGAAAATACATTTTGGAACCTTTTTATGAAATTGAGGTCTTTTTTGGTAATAGAGTTTGGTGAGATCTTAATTCTTGTATGACGTGGACCACGATATCTGATGATGGTGAATTAATGATTTATCGGTGGAAAGGAAAAAGGAAAGTATGCTTTTATTACCTTTATGGATGATGTCAAATCTAGTATGTGTAATCTATTTCACCTGAACATGCAAATAAGATACATATTCAGAAATGATTTAGTCGTGGAACTTTGTAGAAGTATACGGATGTGAATCGTATCTCAGAAATTTGTTTTGGATGAGACTTGCTGATAGCTGCCTGCACAGTTTTTGAAATAATTACTTGTTTATCTTGATATAAACTATTATATGATATATTGTGACTCCAAGTATTTTGCTGGATTTGAATACTTGTAATTTGATGATACGTGCTCAATAATAGAATACTCATATGAATTTAGTATAATAAATGATTCCACAGCATGTCTTTACCTTTTTAATTTATCTCGTTAAGTGGTTCGTAAATTTTCTTTGTGATTTTGAATCTTTTGAATGCAGGGAACTCGTCTTGGGAGTGCAGACCCTAAAGGCTGTTTTAGTAAGTGAAGTTGATTTTTCTTGTTCAGAGAAATTATTTACTGACTGAATTTACCACTTGATGAGGGAATTCATTTTTCCTTTTAAAAGATGCTTTTTAAGATTATATTCACTTTTCATGTGGCAATACTTGTAATACTTCTAAACTGGGGTGTGTGTGTATCTTGACTTTGGTATACTTCGATAACTACTTTTTTATTTCCCTAGAAAATAAAGTCTATTCGATCCTTTTTTTTTATCCTAATCTTAGACATAGGGCTTCCATCTGGAAAATCACTTTTCCAACTTCAAGCTGAGCGAATTCTGTGCCTTCAACGATTGGCAGCTCAATCTGTGAACGAGAGTAAGTATCAACCTGTATTTATTGCACTATCCTCTTTTGTTCAACAGCCCTAATCATTTTGGTTTACATGCAGCTTCTTCTGGTACCACACCTATTCATTGGTACATAATGACTAGTCCATTTACTGATGAACCCACACGAAAATACTTCGAAAGCCACAAATATTTTGGCCTTGAAGCAGATCAAGTTAGAAGTTTTTTACTGTTTCGGTTCTATATCTTGATTTTAAAACATCAGTGGCACTTAGGAAAGTTTTGAATGGAATACATACAGGTCACCTTTTTCCAACAGGGCACTATACCTTGTGTGTCAAGAGATGGTAGATTTATAATGGAAACTCCATACAGGGTATGATTTGTTATCGCTAAGCTATTTAACCATATTTTTTAAACACAGAATAATTTTTAGTTTCAGATATACTGATTTTCAATCTAAAAGTTTTTTCATGATTTTGTTTTATGTTTTGTCTTTTTATTTATATATTATTACTTCTGCAGCTTATCTGTATTTTGTTATAATTGCCTAATCTTCTTCTAAAGCCAGGTGGCAAAGTCTCCTGATGGAAATGGTGGAGTTTACTCAGGTAAACTTAATTACTACATATGCGTCCCAATGGTATATGTGCTGATTATAAACCTTCATTAAGTCAACCTTTTTTTTTTTTTTTTTTTTTTCACTCAACGTGGATAAAACTATTGCAGCATTGAAAACATCAAGGTTATTGGAAGATATGGCTATGAGAGGCATAAAATACTTGGACTGCTATGGAGTTGACAATGCTTTAGTGAGTTAAAATTTAAATATTCTTTCTATATTTCGTTCTCTTCCTTTTCTGGTCAGGTTTTTATATGCCTTGCGACAAAATCTATCTCGAACAGGTACGAGTTGGCGATCCAACTTTTCTCGGTTATTTCATTGATAAGGGCGTGGCGGCAGCTGCTAAAGTTGTCCGAAAGGTATGTGTGGTGTTGTAACTTTTTTCAGGAAAACATGATCTATTGTAAATCATAGTTTAAGGCTATGTATGGTAGCCAAATAAGCTTTGTTTGGTAAGACGAACTTTTGAAAAAGCTCGAGCTTATCTCATAAGTTTCTTCTTTTGGGTAGCTTTTTCAAATAAGCTCGTTTAAAGTTTTATTTCAGCTAGCTTATCAGCTAATTTTACCAAACACTTTTATCATATAAGCTAGCTTTTCAGCTATAACTTATAAGTATAAGTGTTGGAATAGTGCTCAATCGTGCATGGTGTGTAGATGGTTCATGTGTTACGGGCTTGCATATGAAGATGGCTCACATCGTGCTGCTTTCTTTTCTTTTTCCTTATTGTTTTCTTTTTCTTTTATCAAGTCAATAAATTGGTAGAAAGCGTGTTAGCGCCTTTGTAAGTGGAGTCCGTTTTCTTTTACAACCAAAATGTCACCGTTTTGGTATTGCATGTAAGTCGCGTGCGTGAGACTTATTTAGGTCAACACTGTACAGTTTCTTCTTTGAGCTAAGAGAAATAAAATTTCAGTTCCCAAAATATTTTACCTGAAAACCAGAAATTCATCAATAAGCTAGAAAATCACTTATAAGCTATCAGCTAGTTTATCAGCTAGTTTATCAGCTAGTTTTACCAAACATAGTGTAATGTTTTCCTTCTCAATTTGTTGAACTGTAGGGATACCCACAAGAGAAAGTTGGTGTTTTTGTTCAACGAGGTAAAGGTGGACCGATCTCTGTGGTTGAGTACAGTGAATTGGACACATCACTAGCAAGTGCAATCAATCAGACAACTGGCCGACTTCGCTTTTGTTGGAGTAATGTATTGTCCACTCCCTAATTTCCTTTTTTGTGTTTCCTGAGTTTGTTCTCCTTTATGGGTCTTTGGGAAATAACAAGTTCGAAACTTTTTGAATACCCAGATTTCAAATGCGCCTTTATCATTTCAGGTTTGCCTGCACATGTTCACTTTAGATTTTCTGAACCAAGTAGCAAATGGCCTTGAGAAAGACAGCATGTAAAGTCTCTCTCTCTCTCTCTCTCTCTCTCTCTCTCTCTCTCTCTCTCTCTCTCTCTCTCTCTTTTCTCTCACTCACACACACACACACACACAAACACAAACCCAAACACAGAGGGATAACGGATAACATATCTGGTGTTTTGTTCCTTGAGTGCAGTTACCATCTTGCAGAAAAGAATATTCCTTCAATCCATGGACACACTGTAGGATTCAAATTAGAGCAATTCATATTCGATGCATTTCCTTATGCGCCTTCCACTGCACTCTATGAGGTACATACCGTACTTTTTTTTCGTGCTTTCAAATTAACTGAGGATTTTTTATTTTTTTTATTTTTAAATCTCCAAATGTAGCAGCAAGCCAGCAACAGAGAAAAAGAATCTACAAATGTAATTTTTGAATAAAAGACTGAATTTGTCATCTGTATGTATAGGTTTTGCGCGAAGAAGAATTCGCACCCGTGAAAAATGCAAACGGATCAAATTTCGACACTCCAGACAGCGCTCGTCTGCTTGTCCTCCGCTTGCATGCTCGTTGGGTGGTTGCTGCCGGAGGCTTCTTGACTCACTCTGTGCCTCTATATGCTACCGGTAGTCTTTCTCTTTTGATTGGTCATTACAAATGAATGTACAAGTAGAAAAATGGGTTGATTGTGTGTTTTGAATGATTAGGTGTGGAAGTTTCGCCTCTTTGCTCGTATTCTGGAGAGAACTTGGAGGCCATCTGCCGTGGACGAACATTTCATGCTCCCTGTGAAATTGCGTTTTAGAGATGGCTTTTCTTTATATGATATAGCAACTTGTAATTTTTATCTTTTATTATTATTATTATTATTTACTTTCTTGTTTTTGGTTTATTCAGGCTCTGTACATTGCGTTTGAGGATGAATTTGGGTGAATGTTTTTTTTTATATGATATATAATGATAGATACTCAGATTATAAAGATATATGCAACTCACAGAATACGGATCTCGTTTTGAACTTCTAACCGTGAATTGCTTGTTTATGATGGCCCGATGGACTTCACATTGTGCTGACGTCTAGACAAATTTCATGTCAAAAGAAAATTGACATGTTTAACGTACAATGTTTTGCGTCTAGTTTTGTTTACATGACATGTACAAAAATATTGAAAAGTACATGACATGTAAATATACTTAAGTCTTAGATGACATGGACAAAAATATTGAAAAGTAATGAAATTAATTCTAAATGCAAAGAGACTAAGTCTCTACTTGGGTGTAAAATAGACTCAAGGGTAGATCAAGCTCATTTTTTTGCTGCCACATCAGCAAGACCTGGTCCAGTTGCATTTGCATTTGAGTAAATATTTCTCTAGACTAATTTTATTTCCTACATGACATGTATATTTTTTTGAAAGAACCCAAAGCATTGTGGATACTCTTTTTTTTTTTGGTACAGGGACCTTCCGGTTTCCAGATCCACAGAGGAACCGACTAATCCGGAATCGAGCCGGGTAGGACCACAAGGGTGGCAAAGCTCTCCCTCAAAAGTTTTAACACTGCTGCATTCCCAGGGCTCGAACTCAAGACCACTGGTTAAGCTGGAAGAGACTCAAGTCATCTCATCCAAGCGCTCTTAGGTAGCATTGTGGATACTCTTAATTTGAATTTGGAGTTGTAGGGTTGATACTGGGAATTTCGATGCAATCCCAAACACGCCTCAAAGATTTTAAAATAACACACCCTAGTACAACACTACTTGTTAAAAAAAATTAATCTTGAATTTTAAAATTAATGAAAAAAATTATTTTAAATTTTATTTACTTTTTTTACAAAAAAATATATATTATTATATATTTTAGAATGCTACGTGTTACTTGTGCGACTTACATGTGTTATTTTATTATTGTTATAGAAATAAATATAATTTATTTTTTTATACATACAATATGAATGTTAAATCGAAGTTCATCAAAAGATTATTAATTTGATATGTTATATATGTAAAATTGATAAAAAATACAAAAGTTATTAACTTTTACAGTACATTTACAATTCAATGGTTATAATAAGAAATTATATCAAAATACAATTAATACATGTAACATTACCATAAATAATCAACATATTTATGAATAATCTAAACCTAATTATTTTTGTATTGAAAGTAAATTAAAATCTACTCAAGCCTAATAACAAAGTATGTAATTTTGCCACATAGAATCCCGAAGCATGCGAGTCTGTTCAGAAATTAATATATATAGTGGGATTTGGTCAAAACAGAAAATAATATTAAAAGGAAATTCTAAACCAGTTTTCAGTGTTTTGTTACTGTTGACAAACTGTCTAGTTTTTTCCATGTTTTCTGAAAATCGTTCATTTCTATGCATAATTAATTAGGATAAACTAATTGGAAAAATTTACAAAGTAACGATGTTTAAGAATAAAATAAACTATAAAGTTCCCACGAATAATCAGGCTAATGCATGAATCCACATCGTGATGTTAATTTAATTTATATGCTACAGTACAAAATTAACCTTAATAAAAACAACATAACCTCAAATTCAGCCACTTATTACGGTCAGTAGCAATTTTCACCTTTTTCTTGAACTCCTCCGTTTTTTTTT
>CACSLK010027833.1:12337478-12352165 GCA_902706635.1 Striga hermonthica
TCCCAATTGATTTCACGTTATGTCAGTGGGTTGCGAGTGGCCATTCAAGACATGTTAAATCTTATACGGCCAGAAACCGTTTCTGATGCTCACCAACGAGCCCGACTGGTAGAGCAGCAATTAGCCCGGAAATCGAGCACACCTTTTACTTCTTTCCCACGAGCAGGACCCGTGACCGGTGGACCTCCACAGTCGAGCAGATTTGCGTCGTTGGGGGGTTCGGGCCAAACAACGGCACCCAGCCGTTTTCCATTGGCGGGGACCGAGACCCAGCGGCAGTCGGGCGTTGGTGGACCGCCCCCGGCGGCGACCGGGCCACGTCCGAGTGGTGGCCCACGTTGTTTTGGTTGTGGCGAGGTTGGCCATCGTCAGTCGACCTGTCCACGAGGTTCAACATCACATGGTTTATTTTTGGAGGATGGTGGGGAACAGGAGTTGCCGGCGGATTATGATGGTCCCCCTGTTTTTGATGTCGAGCCCGGGCTAAGTGAAATACATCATAGCGGGGACGTGGGCTCGGCACTTGTTGTTCGACGGGTTTGCTTGACACCTCATTCACCCGTTGATGAGCCAGTGGAGCGCCATCAGATTTTCGAGTCGACTTGTACCATTGGTGACAAGGTATGCCGCTTTATTATTGATCCTGGTTCTTCTGAAAATGTTATTTCACAGGAGGCGGTGACAAAATTGGGGCTTTCGAGTGAGCCCATCCACACCCGTACAAATTGGCATGGATACACCGTGACCGTGCTATTACTGTTGACCGTCGAGCTCTTATTTCTTTGGCGATTGGGGCTACATACCGGGACCAGGTCTGGTGTGACGTGGTGCCCATGGATGCATGCCACTTATTACTTGGCCGACCCTGGCAGTATGACTTGGCTGCTACTCTTGACTGCAGACGTAACACTTACAGCTTCACCTTCGCTGGTGTTCGTATTGTATTGCATCCTAGTCCTACACGTCATTCCACATCGGCGGATTCTTCGACTGTTCTTTTTCTTTCCCGAGCAGCCTTTGTGGTCGAGATGCGGTCAGCACCTGTTGTTCTTTTATTATTCGGAACTGATTCCACTGGTGTTCAGGAGCCGCCCGAGGCTATCCAGTCTCTACTTTCCGAGTTTACTGATGTTTTCCCGTCTGAGCTTGCTTCGGGATTACCGCCACTTCGTGATATTCAGCATCAGATAGACTTGATTCCAGGGGCTTCTTTGTCAAACCGTCCACACTACCGGATGAGTCCGGTTGAGCACGAGGAGCTACGCCGTCAAGTGGAGGAGCTCCTCCAGCATGGTGTTGTTCGCCGGAGTCTGAGTCCTTGTGCAGTTCCGGCATTGTTGGTCCCGAAGAAAGATGGAGCGTGGCGTATGTGTGTGGACAGTCGGGCGATCAACAAAATTACTGTCCGGTACCGTTTTCCTATTCCTCGCTTGGATGACTTACTTGATCAGTTGCACGGTGCCACTGTCTTTACCAAATTGGACCTTCGTAGTGGGTACCACCAAATTCGCATTCGCCCGGGGGATGAGTGGAAGACGGCTTTTAAGATCCGGGAAGGTCTCTTTGAGTGGTTAGTTATGCCTTTCGGCCTCTCTAATGCACCGAGTACTTTTATGCGCGTTATGAATCAGACACTACGGGACCTTATTGGCAGATGTGTCGTCGTTTATTTCGACGACATTCTTATTTATAGCCGCACCATAGAGGAGCATTTGGAGCACGTTCGGGAGGTTTTGCTTATACTTCGGGCTGAGTCTTTTTATACGGCACCGACGAAGTGCCTTTTCATGGTAGACTCGGTTTTGTTTTTGGGTTTTGTGATCTCCGGAGCTGGGATTCGGGTGGATGACAGCAAAGTGGAGGCCGTTCGTGCTTGGCCTACGCCTACTACTTTCACCGAGGCACGTAGATTTCATGGCTTGGCTTCATTTTATAGGCGGTTCATTTCCCATTTCAGCACTATCATGGCTCCGATCACGAGCTGTCTCACGGGGAAAACTTTTATCTGGACAGAGGAAGCCGAGGAGGCATTTGCTCTCATTAAGAGCAAGTTGACACACGCTCCGGTGCTCGTTTTACCGTATTTCTCGAGACCATTTGAGCTATCATGCGACGCCTCGAAGGTGGGTATTGGTGCTGTCCTTAGCCAGGACGGCCGTCCAGTGTCTTTCTTCAGTGAGAAGTTGTCGGGCTCCCGACTGCGATACAGTACGTATGATGTTGAATTTTATGCCGTGGTGCGCGCTGTGCGACATTGGCGACACTATCTTTTCCATCGGGAGTTCGTTTTGTATACCGATCACGAGGCTCTTCGCCATCTTGCCTCGCAGGACAATATCTCGGCACGACATGCTTCGTGGACGTCATTCCTTCAGCAGTTCACATTTGTCCTTCGACACCGATCGGGCGCCTCGAACAGGGTTGCAGATGCTTTGAGCCGTCGGGTGTTATTATTATCTGAGATGCGCATGTCGGTGATTGGCTTTGAGGTTCTTTGTGATGTCTATTCTACTGACTCCTTCTTTGGCCCCATTTTGACCCGATTGAGGGATGGCCCTTATGAGGATTACACTATCACTGATGGGTTTTTATTTCGGGGAGTTCGTCTGTGTATTCCGGACTGCAGTTTGCGCCAGAAGCTTATTGCTGATCTTCATGGCACCGGTCATGTGGGGCGCGACCGGTCAATCGAGTTGGTGAGTCGCTCTTATTTTTGGCCTTCTTTGCGCCGTGATGTTGGGCGTTTTGTGTCTCGTTGCCGTGTCTGTCAGATATCGAAAGGTATTGCCACGAATGCTGGTTTGTACCGTCCCCTTCCTATTCCGTCGCAGCCATGGCAGGCCATCAGCATGGACTTTGTGTTGGGCTTGCCTCGTACTCAGCGGGGTTTTGATTCGATTTTTGTTGTGGTGGATAGATTTTCGAAGATGGCACACTTCATTCCGTGTAAACGGACCACTGATGCTGTCCATGTGGCCCAGTTGTTTTTTCGGGAGATATACCGCCTTCATGGCCTGCCTTCGGCAATAGTGTCTGATCGAGATACCCGCTTCTTGAGCTATTTGTGGAGGAGTTTGTGGCGTATGGCTGACACTAGGCTCGACTTCAGCAGTGCCTATCATCCTCAGACAGACGGCCAGACTGAGGTGGTGAATCGTTCCTTGGGGAACTTGCTTCGATGTTTAGTGGGAGATAACATTCGCAGTTGGGACCAACGCCTGAGTCAGGCAGAGTTCGCGCATAATTCGGCTCTTAGCCGTGCGACTGGGTTCACTCCTTTTCTGGTGGTGTACGACATGCATCCGCGTGGGCCGTCTGGCTTGGTAGCATTGCCGTCCGACAGCAGTGGCGATCGGCGTGCGTCGGATTTCATCGCCGATGTGCAGCACACACACGAGGCGGCCCGGGCGCATTTGGAGGCGACTACAGCTTCTTATAAGAGGCATGCTGATACTCGTCGTCGCCACGTGGAGTTTGAGGTAGGTGATTTTGTTTGGGCTGTCTTGACGAAGGATAGGTTTTCTGCTCATGAGTATAATAAATTGTCTGCTCGCAAAATTGGCCCGGTTGAGGTTGTGGAGAAGATCAATCCCAATGCCTACCGTCTCAAGCTCCCGTCGCATATTCGCACTTCCGACGTTTTTAACGTCAAACACTTGGTGCCGTTCGAGGGTGACAACTCCGACGAAGACGAGGCCCATTCGGATTCGAGGGCGAATCCTCATCAACCCGGGGAGGATGATGGAGACGAGGCCGCGTTGGCGTTCATGCAGAAATATGACCGTCTTCGAGTCTAGATTATTTATTTTCCCGATCTTTATTAGTTGTCAGTTTATTAAGTTATTATGGTTTTCATTTATGTTATTTTTATTTAGTGGAGTAGTTATTTAAATAAATAGGAGTTTGTGGAGTAGTGGGCTCTTCCTATATGTAACCACACTCCTGAACAGTTATTTCCAATCATCGTATTATTATTCTGAGAAAGAAATCTGCTCTTGTGTTAGTAATTTCCTTTCGATTACATCCTCTACATCAGGTAAAGTATAAATATTGAAAGTTGAGGCTTTAGTTTCTATAAAAACAAAAAATTAATAATTCTATATGTGTATTTATGGAACTAATGGTTCAGTGTTGGTTACAATAGATTATTCACACAAGATAATCTTTATGTGTTTCTAATAATAAAAAATACTGACGGTACCATTCCGTAACGGAACCTTAGAATTTTCCGTGTATTTTATAGGAAAAGGAATATATACATTTTAATATAAGTTCACTATATTCTTTTATCATTTTATGTGAAATGACCCCATATCTCATTTATTTTACATAAAATTGCTTGCATATTTATTTATACTATTAATTGTGATATTTTTTTTTATTTTTTATTTTTTTATTAAAGTATGACAATTTCTAATAAAAGAATTCATATTTATTTACAAAATTTTAAAATATCAATTAACTTAAATATTTTTAGTTAAAAAAAATGATATTTTATCTTAAATATGTCAATTAAGTTGACTACTTGTCTCTTGCTAAGTCAACGTAATTCGCTTACCTTACTTATATTAATGGAATAATATAGTGTGATGCGTTCAACAATCTATTAATCGTGGTTGTAGTTGATTTTGGTTCTGCCAATTCCAAGACTAGTACTCTTCATCATCCTCTGCAGTTATCATGGTTATTTTGTGCTTTTCTTTCGGTCTTCCTTCAATCGCGAATCAACATTTGACCCTCTAAATAACATTGTGGCGTTAATCTCTACCGTATTCTCATTTGCTAAAATTTTTTACAACCACCACATTTAAAGTTGGGACAACAAAAATCTCAATGACAATTAAACATGGAACAAGGTAAGTTGTCTTCATATTTTACCATTAATTAATTAAAGACATCGAATGTGATCAATAAGTGTGAAATCCACGGTCGTAAGTGATGTAGCGCAGCATACGAATGAGAAATAAGAGAAGAGAAATATCTCGAATGCATAATTTTTCTTATTCAAATTCAAATGAGTGGAACAAGAGAAGGAGACTCCTTAAATAAACACTTCTCATAAGCCTAGATTCGTAGCTTGTCCAACAATCGTATTTGTCTAGAAATGCTAGCGCACTCTCGTCAGCATCAGTAATTAATTGATTGATTATGAAATCCGCGATCAAGAAGTGATCAAATTCATCATATTCAGTCCATTTATTTTTTGAAATCCTTTTTTTTTTTCTCTCTCTATAGGGATTGAATAATGAAACCCAACATTACACCAAGCTTTGGAGAAATGGAATTATAGAAACAAGGTGATGTAGCGAAAGCGTGAACGAACGGGAAAATACAAGGAGATACTCTCTCCAGAACACGGGATACTCTCCCAAAAGAAAACACGATCAATTATTTTTTTTCATCAAATTCTACCCCCCAATAACAAATCATAACTCCCTTTAAATAAAGCCCTAACCCTAAACTTAGCTTATTCCCAAAGCAACTACTAATTATTAAATAATAATAATAATAATAATAATAATAATAATAATAATAATAATAATAATAAATACTTATATTTATTCTGCATCATTCTCCCCCGGTGGAGCAGGATTCGCCCTCGAATCCGAACTGTTCCTGTTGGAGAAGTGTGTCCCTCTTCGTCCTCGATCAAACACGAAGCTTGAAGAACGCCCAACAACATCGAAGGTAAACATAAGCGTGGGCAAGGAACGAGCTAATGCAAAGGCACATGTACATGCCTCCAGACGCATAACCCACACATCCGAAAGAATAACAAACATAAGACCACGTTCGTTGCGTCCAGATCCAAAAGTATGGCCAACCCTCCCGTTGAGGGGAGACTTTGCGATACACAATCGGAAAACGGACCACAAGGTATGCAGACTCGTAGGCGGTACCCAAAAACCATCGTTGGCCAAGACACGCCCTAAATCGGGTCCGAATAATGGCTTCCCATTCAACGACTTAATTGTTGCGACGTCCCATTCGACATCCATATTACTGCGAAAATATGTCTTCGGCATCGGAGGTTCCTCATCAAAAATAGGCGGACCGTCGTAAATTGACCCGTCATTGTGATCGTAAAAGTCAAGAATATCCTCGTCAGCGAGCCCAATTTTCGCAGCTAATTCACAGGCCCCAAAAGCTGGATTAATTCCATTCATCCCCTTGTCCCAATAAATGGAATTGGGCCTTTCTTGCGCAGGCCCAAAATTGAAAAAAGGGTCAGAATCATCATCTTCCCAATTAACGACAGCTCGAATCTGCTCATTGCTCAAATCGCCATAGCCGACATCTCGCCAATCCCGTCGCTGCTGCCACTTCTCAACCGCCCCATCACCGTAATCAAAACAACCGCCGCGTCGGAAATTTGCTGCTGCCTGAGGCCCGCGGCCATGGCGAAAGTCGCCGATATCCTCCTCAAACGCCTCATCGTCGGACTGAGGCCCATCCCGACGGAACATCCGGTCGTCCTCCTGCTCAGCCCCGGCCCGCAATGGACCCCGCAGGCGACGTCCCGCAGCTCCGTCGCGCCACCCCTGCGCGAAACCAAACCCGCCAGCACCATGCCCGTGAAACCCTAATCCGCCATCGTGAAATCCGAACCCAGGAGCTCTGCCCTGCTTGTTGATCCCGTCTGCGAAAGGATTCTCCCCGGTTAAGGTGTCGTCGGAGTCATCACCGGTAGGCGGTGGTGGTGGCGATCGGCGGCGGGGCGCCCCGCCTAAACCCCGACCTCCTCGACCACTGCGGTGTCCCTCGCTAGTGCCCCGGTCAGCCACTTCGCGATTTCGACGCACCTCCTCCATCATGGTACTCACATCAACCCGTAATTCCTCGATCTCCATAGAAAGTTCATCAACCCGATCATCCATACCTTGAATCCGATCGTCTATCCGTTGCAATCGGTCGTAGATGGTAGGATCGTTGGTGTTTCCTCTCATTGGCGGCATCGGGGAACGTACCCGGTCGCTGGATACCAACTGATGTAGTGGAAAGCGTGAACGAACGGGAAAATACAAGGAGATACTCTCTCCAGAACACGGGATACTCTCCCAAAAGAAAACACGATCAATTATTTTTTTTCATCAAATTCTACCCCCCAATAACAAATCATAACTCCCTTTAAATAAAGCCCTAACCCTAAACTTAGTTTATTCCCAAAGCAACTACTAATTATTAAATAATAATAATAATAATAATAATAATAATAATAAATACTTATATTTATTCTGCATCACAAGGCCTAGTGGGGGAGTGGGTGCTACGTCAGCACTCAGCAGACCACACAAGTAATGGTGACAGTACAACCCACTTCATCTTCCAGACAAAACACAAAATTACGGCTGCTGAAATCCGCTCGCGAAGAACTTGAAGTTAATGTAATTTTGTGTTTGAACTCTATTGGGCTTTTCATTGTTGGGCCGACAAGAGCTTGGCTTTACAGAAATTCGGTCGAACATAAATAGAGAGAGCCAATGAGCCATGCTCATCGTCCCACTATAACTAATGGCGACCACTGAACTGCATACAAATACAGGCGTCTCAAAGCCTGAATTCCACAGCTGATGACCTGAATCAAGCTGAGCCCTTTCATGGTGCCCCTCAACTTCATCCATCTTCGTACCATTTCCCGCCACAAAGTTGCTCTCGGAACTCTTCTCCATGGCTTCATCTATAGACCCTTTTGCCACTTTCCCGTCGCCGACAGCTCCCCCTCGGCCCCGCCGTCGTCGACGGTCGTCAAACGAGTGTGCTTTTGGGTTTGCGACTCGTATTATAATAACCAACCGAGAAATAAACCCCATTCGAATTCGGTGTTGAACCTGCCGATTGATTCCGATTTTCTGACCACGGAACAGGCGATCACCGTGGTGGCTTCACTGGCCGACGAGGCTGGTTCAATGGTGGCGATGAGTTTCTTCTATTGGGCCGTCGGCTCGCCTAAATTCAGGCATTTTATGCGGTTTTACATTGTCTCGGCTACCTGCTTGATTAAAAATGGAAACTTTGAGCGGGCCCACGAGGTTCTCCGCTGTATGGTGAGGAATGTAGCTGAGATCGGGATGTTGAAGGAGGCCGTGGACATGCTTCTCGAGATGCCCAGCCAAGGTTTAGTTTTAACTGCTCACACTTTGAATTGTGTGCTGGGTGTGGTGAGCGACATGGGTTGTTATGAGATTGCCGAGAATCTGTTCGACGAAATGTGTGAGAGAGGTGTGGTTCCAGATTCCTATAGTTTCGAGTCGATGGTCGTGTTGTATTGCAGGCTCGGGAGAATCTCGGATGCCGATAGATGGTTGGGTGCGATGTTTAGCAGAGGCTTTCTTGTCGACCGGGCTACCTGTAGTTTGATTATTGATGTGTTCTGTAAAAGTGGTTTTGTAGATAGAGCTCTACGGATATTTAACAAAATGGTTGATATGGGGTTCGAGCCGAACATAATCAATTTTTCTTGTTTAATTAATGGGTTAAGCAGCAAGGGAAGCATTAAACAATCGTTTGAAGTGTTGGAAGAGATGGTTCGGATTGGGTTGAAGCCGAACGTGTATACTCATACGGCTTTGATCGATGGCCTATGTAAGAAAGGTTGGACAGATAAGGCTTTTCGGCTTTTCTTGAAACTCGTTCGGAGCGAAAGTTACAAGCCCAACGTGCACACTTATACGGCCATGATCTCTGGATACTGCAAGGAGGAGAAGATGAACCGGGCAGAGATGTTACTGGTGAAAATGCAGGAACAAGGGTTAGTTCCTAATTTGAACACTTATACTACTCTTATTGATGGCCATGCTAAGGTTGGAGATTTTGATAGAGCTTATGAGTTAATGGACGTGATAGAAAAAGACGGTTTAACCCCTACCACTTGTACGTATAATGTTGTTGTTGACAGTCTCTGTAAAAGAGGAAGGGTGAAGGAGGCCTATGGTTTGCTGAAAACGAGCTTTCGGAATGGGATTTGTGCCGATAAATTTACATATACTGTGCTTATACACGAGAGTTGCAAGCAAGATAATATCAAACAGGCTTTGGCACTTACAAATAAGATGATGAAAAGTGGAATTGCGCCGGATATGCACACTTACACAACCTTGATCTCATCGTTTTCGAGGCAAAAGAAAATCAGAGAATGTGAAAAGATTTTTTCCGATGCTCTCGGTACAGGACTAGCTCCAACCACGCAAACTTACACATCTATGATTTCTGGATACTGTCGTGATAATAAAGTCGACATGGCTGTGAAGTTTTTTCATAAGATGCGTGACAATGGCTGTACGCCTGATAGTTTTACTTACGGTGCTCTAATAAGCGGGCTTTGTAAGGAATCCAAGTTAGACGAGGCAAAATGGTTTTTCGAAGAAATGATGAACCGGGGTATTTCCCCATCTGAAGTCACTCGGCTGACAATAGCTTATGAGTTTTGCCGAAAGGGTAAATCTTTGACTGCAATGGTCCTCCTGGATAGGTTAGATAAGAAGCTATGGATTCGTACAGTTAGAACCTTAATCCGGAAGCTTTGCAGTGAGCAGAAAGTAGAAATGGCGGCCCAGTTTTTTGATAAATTGTTAGACGCAAACCACGCAGTGGATCGTGTGACACTCGCAGCTTTTATGAGTGCGTGTTATGACAGTAACAACTATGCGCTTGTTTCAGATATGTCTAGGAAGATGACGAAAGAAAAAGGTTAGTTATTAGTATTATTTTCTTGCTTCCGATTTCATGCAACCATAAAATTCGGGTTTTTTAATAGCTGTTTAACTACTGTCCCCTGAAATTGAAGCATATAATTTATTCAAAAATTCTCAGGTTCTTCATCTCATAAAGAGGATGCGAGTGATAAGCAACTAGTCTAGTCTGAGTTGATTTTTGGTGTCATCAGAAATTCATGAAGCAAATCATTGTTCACCAGCTAACATTCAAGCTCCCCGACTTAACGGGGATTGAAAAATCACTCTAAGCCGGAGTATTTAGGTCAGCATATTCCTCTTCCCAAATCCCAACAAAGAAGTTGTATTAAAACTTTAATCAGCATACTACTCTTATAGTCCTTTCTTGTTATCTTTTGCTTCTTCTTTGTATATCATGTTTATAATGTTATCTTTTGCTTCTTGTAAAATATCACATATTATACTCCGGAATGAAAGGAGAATAAGAAAGTGGTGAATGTGATTTATTTCCAGTCCAGAGCAAGCTGTGGATTTTCTTGATCTATGCTTACAGTGATTACGAATCTTCTATAAAACATGTTAAAAAATGACATCTTTTGTCGTTCTATTTATGAAAAAACACAACACAAAATCAGACAACAAAAGTTTGCAGAAAATTGGGAACAATTTTAGTCCTTTCCCAATTTTCATAAACAGGGCATCCTAGTTTTTTTACAATGTTTAAAACTTACTAAACAAACAACAAAACCAAACTAATCAAACGGACGATCTTTTCTTGCCGGAAACCTAGATCAAGAAAATATCCGCGAAGATGGAAAATCGCCACCGCCCAAATTTCAGGATTCCGTTTGGTGATCGGATAGGCAGGCCGAGAGGGCGAGCTGCGCTTGCTGGCACTGGCGACGCTTTAGGGCGGTGCCGCCGCTGGAGCAGAGGGTGCGGACAGCGTCGGACTCCTCGGGGCAGGCGGCGGCCACCAGGCACTCGGCGAGGGATCGGTTGAGGTGGCGGCACGCCGCCTCGCGGGATAGGCCCGGCGGGATCCGGCGGTGGCAGTCGGTGAGTGCACGGTAGAGCCGGTCGCAGCCGTGAACGTTGGCGGTAGGCGGTGGCGCGTGGCCCCTTCCCCTGACAGACATTAGTCCCGCCTGTGTTGCTACTTGCAAAATTTGCAATAACGAATTTTGGATATTTTTTTATTTTTTTTTATTTGGTGTATTTTCTTTAAAATGGCAATAATGGCATTTGTTGTATTTTAAAAGTGCTTGTATCACAAGTTTGGTAGGATTGGTAAATTTATGAGTTACTTATTATTAGTTATGACTAAACAAACTAATAATATTAATAAATATTTGATAAAATTAATTTATAAGTGAATCAAAAAAAAAAAAAAAATGCTTATTTAAAAAGTATTAGAGATGGGCTTATGAGATAAACTTAAAATCTCTAAAAAAAAGTCCATACAATAAAATTAGGTTTAATTAGAATATAATAAGATTATTAGTAATTACATAAACTATTAGCTAGCTTATTATGCTTACTTTCAGAACTTTTATCTTATACTTGGTAAATCTAGTTATATGATATGTTTGGTAAATTTAGCTGAATAGACCAGCTTATACCTGACAAGTTAATGAATAACTCAAAAGTTAATCAAGCTTGTAGCTATAGCATATGACTGAAAGCTAACTGAAATAACAAAGGTGTTTGATAAAACTAGTTGATAAGTCAGTTGATTGTGCTTACCGAATGTACTCTTAGGCTATGTGTAGTTAAATTAACTGATAAGCTAGTTTATAGCTTTAAAGTGATTTTCGAAGCTTATAATCTTATAGTTTATTGTTTATAGTTGAAAAGCTACCTTATGTGATAAAATGCTTAGTAGAGTTAGCTGTTAAGCTAGTTGAACTAAAAATTTCAACGAATCTTATATTTGAATACAGAATGACTTATAAACTACAAAATAAGCTATAAGCCAGCTTATTTGATTATCAAACATAGTGTAAGCTATCAACTATAAGCTTTAAATTTAGCTAAGCTCTCTTAAGCTATCAATTGTAAGGTGAATTCAGTTATATTGTCCACTAATAGTCACGGTTATATCATAATCCATCTCATATAGCTGTTGTAAACCCCTAAGACCTAAGACTGGTATATATAGTTTTATTTTTAAAATCTTATATATTGTCAAATTTCATTTTATATACGGTGTGACACAGTGACAGTGGTTAAAAGAATAAACCAAAGAAATGGAAAAGAAAAAGAAAGGATCAATTCACACTAAAATAATATAATATTTCCGGTATACTTATGTCACAATCTGTGGACCTTTACCCACATACACATGCATCAATTGATGGTGGCCCTAATGACCCAATAATTTGATCGTCATCTACATTTTATGGGGAGGGCCCGTATCTTACCTTATCTCCAATCCGTACTGGGCCCACTATTCTTGGACCTATAAGAAAATCCACACAGATCGCCAAGCAGCTAGCTATGGTTTGGGCTAGTACATGGTAACCCAAATGTTGAAAAGACAATTTTTTGTCAAAAATTTTGATCCCCTACCCACAGTGGACAGTGCCCACCACTTTATTTTATATGAAAAACGTATTATGAGAATACATTATTCAATTAATTTTAATTGAAAAACGTATTCTCAGAATACGTTTTTCATATAAAATAAAGTGGTGGACACTGCCCACCGTGGGCAGGTGAGCGAAACTCTTTTTGGCAATGGTCAATTGACATGCCAATTTTGTGCCACTGATTTGCCACAATACATTATTTACACATTGTTACAGAAATAAATAAATAAAATAAAAATAAAAGAAGCAGCACACCATATGAATTTTGTTTCAAAATGCGATATTATGATGTATATTTTTTCCTAATTAGTAGGTATTTTTGTTTGTTTCAAAATTGTAATTTGTGTGGTTTGTGAATATTAAAAAGGCAAATTTAAGGAGAATGAAAAAACAAAACAAAATCAAAGTCGATGCACGTAATAATTACGCCATCCTTAAGACGAAATTGCCTCGTAAAATCCCTACGGTTAACGTCAAACGCCTCCAAGATACAACAACTTTCAACTTGTATATAGTGGTACTTCAAATATATAAGCCTTCGGTGAACAATACTAATGTTTGGAACTCTCAAGACTCAATGAAAAAGTCAAAGAACACAATATGCTATATGATCTTTGAAAAGTAATGCAAGAGCTCTTCATTTTTCAAGTTATGAATGATTTCAAGTATGTGGTTATTATTAGATGTAGGAAAATACCTCAAAGAGGTTTAAATGTCAAAAGACACCTTTTGAGACATACTCAAATGAGAATGGATGCATTAAGAGGCTAAAAGACACTTTAAAGTCACCAAAGGTTGTGACCTTTCGGTTTCCGCAGCCAGCTGCGCGCCCGTGCGCCGCGGGCTTGTACGAGCTCATACGGACTCATAATCGAGTTTTGTTTTTTCCTACTCGTCCCCAACGAACCCTTCTAGAGTTAAATCATGCAAGCTGCATGATCAGGTCTCGTTTGGAATTTGGATTATATAAGCATTCTTCAAAGACAATATTTTACAATTCAATAATTTGAGTTACTTAAACTCATTGTTTCAACCTTACATTTCCCATATATACAGCTTAGAATTAATTTTTCATTCACCTTAACATGGTTTTGAGAATTTTCTAAGTCTTCTACTTATAAAAAATGGAACCGTAAAATCGGTACAAAATCAATTTTTCTTACACAAATTTAATTGTCCAATTAATACGCTTCATAACAAAGGTTTGGTTAGACTTTAGGTTGCATACGAGCGTACCTAAGTCGAGCATTTTCCCAATAGAGCAATGCTTCATATTTTGCAGATACTTGACGAGCATGCCTTGCTTGAGGCTCGGCTCAACTTGACTCGACAACAAAACAGTACAAGCTCTCAAGATTAGTTCTAATGTGATCTGCTCGAATTTTGCTCAAGTTCAGCTTAATTTTAATTGAAAAATGTGTAATGAGAAATATTTAGGCCATTTTAAATACAACCGAGCAGCTGATCGAGTGACTGTGTGTATACAAACTACATGCTCGAGCTCGATTCGATCACTCGCAGACCGCTCCAGTCGTTTGCAGTTTGCACTCTAGTTAGACGAACTTAACGAGTAGTTCATAAACTCAGCAAAAATGTCATGTCATACTTTATAAACAACATCAATAAAATTAAACATTTAAATAATATTCATATACATTTTTAGTTGAAATAGTATAACAAACTGAAAGAGTCATGATTAGGCTAATTATAATATGTCAAACTCCATTTATTTATGAGTCAACCCTAAATATTTTCAGCTGATCTTATTTGTTATTTCTCAGTCTTGTATTATTATTATTACTACCATTTGACTATGTCCATTTACACAAATATAAATAAAGTATTATAAGTTATTTGTATGCATATATATTAAAATTATAAGTTAGATAATGATATTAAATTTCAAACACAGAGCATTATATATATATATATATATATATATATATATATATATATATATATGTGCATAAAATATTAAAAGTATAAGTTAAATCTGACATTATGTTTTAAAATTTGATCATTGGTTAAAATAAATAGTGATTATAATTTCATTGCAGATGAATCACTATATTGATTACATAAAATTTAATAAATAATGTATTTTGCAGTTCTGAGGGAGCATGACCAATTAATTAGCTGAAAAATATTAAGCTTATTATAAAAATTTCTTATGTGGTTTTAAGAAATTTTACTATGACATTAAGATAAATTAATTTATATGAATAACAATTGCTTAATGAAATAAAAAATATAATATTGATTTTAGAATAAATCATTTGAACACAAAGTTTTTACAATATAATTTTTTATGTTTATGTAACTTTCATATATCATTTAGTGTAAAATATAATTATTAATTTTAATAATAATTATTATATGATATAATAAAAATATAAAATTATTATTTAATTAATATAATAAGTAA
>CACSLK010027833.1:12352590-12373689 GCA_902706635.1 Striga hermonthica
ATATAGATATAGACTATTATTATTCCCCCCACGTGAGTTAGTTTTTTGATTTGAAAAAGCGGATTGAAAACCGAGCTCCAGAACAACTCAAAAGATAAAGAAATATTGTTAATTGGTTATTGGGCGGTAAAAATTGTAACAAGTGTACTTGAGGCTATTCCTGTAATAGGATCGCCTTTGGTAGAATTGTTATTGCTCTTGGGCAGCGTCCCGAGAAAAACTAGGTGGATCCAGGTTTCAATTTTTTCCTTCGCTTCGTTCGTTGGGTCCATGTAATTGAGAAGTGGTTCCGTCACATGCGTTCGACCAACCAGGGCGTGGGACACCTTTGGGTGGTTCTCTGACGTGGGAATCAAGCTTGTCTGGTCTACATGTGATTCCAAATCAGGAGGAGAGATTTAGCTTACCTGACCATGAGTGACGAGTGTAATAGGGCACAGATTTAAGGTGACTGTCCAAGAATTTCAATGTGCAAATAGTTGGCCCATATTCTCAAAGTTTTCTGATTTTATCAGATCTTATCATTTTTTCGAAGGCCTAGCTTCATCTTGGCTTCCAGCCGCTAGCTACAAGTAAAGTTTAACTCCGTACTGCATTCGTCATAGGATTCCTCATGCCAGGGTTGGTTAGCTACAAACGGGTTAGCTACAAATGTGGTACGAACTAATGTGATGCGAATCAATGTGAGCGAATCAATGTGAGCGAAGCTAAACTAGGGTTACGAAGCTTTTGTGAGAGCTTTTCTTTCTACAACAAGGAGATGTACCAGACACAGGATACGTTCGGGCTTGACTAGTCAATCCCTCTCCCCCTCTGTGTGAGCGCTTCGGACTTTAACACATTCAACACACAACTCCAATGCTCCGAACACCGGACACGAACAATTTCACAACCAATTCAATGCTCCGGGCAACACACCGAATACAAGGCTCAGGAATGTCTCGAAGGGGTCACATAGTGTAGTGTTCGAGAACACCCTGTAGGATCAGGATTAAGTTCCGACCCAATCCTCTGCTTAGGCAGACCAATACCTAGGTGGGAGACCCCCCTAGTTCGATATAACCTTGGAGTGCCGAGTTGTACCCAAGGAATCAATAGGAGTGAAAACGAAGCGCGCCAGTAAGATTGGGAAGTCACGCAGGGCTACAAGAAGTCGGACACCGAGGAAAGCACAGGGCACCAAACACCCTAGGGAATCTGCCCGAAATGACGGACCCTTCTCTTACCAGCTCCCATAAACGGGGGGTTGCAGGGAAGAAACAGGCCCTAGCCTTGTTAAAACCCTATGAATAAACCTCAGATTCATACTAGAACCACGATGATTCAATAAAAAATCATAAGCTATCAAATAGCTTGTTTTGGTTGTATCACACTATGTATCATTTGATAACCCTAAAAATCTTCTACTTTTGATTCAAATCAAATTTCAAATGGAGGAAATCCAAAGATTTCTAAAAAAAAATACTAATCCTTAACTTTTCGTGGAATCCTTCATCAGTGGTTATAAATGACTGGAATTGCCTACCTTGTTCACTTTTTGCCCTTCCTCCTAGAATTGCTGACTGGCCTCCCCGAATGAAAATGGTGGATTTTTAATCCACAACGGACCTTATCCTTCAAGCCGCACGTTGGGGCGGGGATAAAGGATAACTGAAAAAAAAAAAAAAGAAATCAATTAGTTATTCATCAAAGTTTTCTTTATTCAATTACCAGAATTAAGTGTCATGATATATATCATAACTCGGACATCCATTTCAAGTGCACTCGCCGGTACTTGCTACCACTGAACCGTCCTCCCTCGGTGAAAGTCCCCTTGACGCAAAAACGCTTAGCAAACTCAAATGCACCAAAATCAAAAAATTCTACGGAACAAAAAAAATCCTTAAGAAGGTTGACTCAAGAATAAATTGGATTATGAGCTCCGTTGTATAATTTTGGCCTAACCATTAAGTTCTAGATTTTTCTCTTTACTTTATCCCGAAAAAATAAATTGAGTTCGGATAGGCATTTTGGGTGCTGCTATTAAAAGATCCCTTCTAGCTATATTTTCTGTTACTCCACCCATTTCGACTTGAGTTGGGTTAAAAGCACGGAATGTATTTGCACCATCACCATCTTCAAATAAAGCAACGAACATGTGCGGAAATGCCACGCTTGCCAAGCTCATGCCCAATCCATCCGGGCCCCGGCCTCTCATTTCCAGCCTTGTAGACCGGCCATAAAGTTGAACAACTTATCCTTCTCTGACATTTCAGAGATATCTAACATCACATAAGTGAATTCCTAAAAGCCCAAAAAGTCGATCATTCCTCATAGTTTCCTAGAGGTAAGAAAGAAAATCTCCTTTTCGCGATAGTAATCCCTACCTAAGTCAAGGATTTGAGTAGAAACGAAAGAAAAAATCCGGATAAATCTACGCCAGATTTTTCCGGAAATATAACCTAGAATCACATCTTCATTATCTAACTGAACTCGGAACATGCCGTTGCGAAGCGATTCAGTAATTAAACCTTCGCGGATCCATTTGTCTTCTTTTCTTATGCTGGTTCGAAACGTTCGTTGCCATGGGTTGGCTTTCCTACGAGTCTAGTCTGGGGACGAATGAATTCAATAGAATATATTCATCGAAACTCATAATGAACTCGAAATTCCTATGAACGGTGAAATCGGGTTTCTTTTCGTCAAGTCTTCAAACCAGATGCCTTCTGCAGCCGGGTGTTCTACCAAAGTCTTAGGAAACACATACGCTCAACGGCTTTCTTCGGATCTCTTCCTCGTAGTGATCTACCGGTTCAGGAACTGCGGGCTGATTCTGAACTGGAGGGGGTACTGGTTCCTTCCCCCTTTCCCTAGCTTCCATGAACAGAAGTGACACCGATTCTTTTTTGTGGGTGCTTTTAATCTGGATTCCCACCTTCTTTCGAGGGAGGAAGCTGAAAGCATATCCCTCCTATATAAAATTCTTGAATGCGTTGAGCCTACGTGGCTGCTTCTGGTGCTTCGGAATCCTACTTGGTGAAGAATCATGCTTCGTAATTAGGTTTGGACAAATAATATTGATATATTAATAATTACTAATCTATGTTCGGACATTCTATAAATATTATTTAGTTAACTTAGATATTTTAATATCACTTGTACTAATATAACCTTTAATTCTTTGTAATTTTATATAGTGAAACACTAAATGACTAATATATCCCTAACTTTTGATTTGTTTCCTTCAATTAGCTATTGAATTGTATATGTGTTTTAAAAGTTGATAACTTTTGTATTTCTGATCATTTTTACATATATAATATATCAAATTAATCATCTTTTAATGATCTTCGATTTGACATCCATATTGTATATATGAAATATATAAATTATATTTATCTTTATAATAATAAAAAATAATAATATTTATTAAAATTCATTAAAAAAATAAAATTATTTCTTAATTGATATATTTATGTTTAATGTAGTTATATGTTATAAGTTAAAAAAATTTGTTATAATACAACACATGTAGATCACACAAAGTCACAAATAAAAAGTGTCATACATAATATAATATATATATATATATATATATTTATAAGAAGGTATTCAAAATTTTAACTACTTTTTCTCATTAATTTTAGATTTTAAGAAAAAATTAGCAAACACCCGTGTAATACATGGGCGTTGTACTAGTGTTCTATTATTATTATTATTATTATTATTATTATTATTATTATTATTATTATTATTATTATTATTATTATTATTATTATTATTATTATTATTATTATTATTATCGTTATCAGTTTCTTAGTTTTTATTTAAAGGGAGATCAATAAGGGGGTGATTGGATATGAATTCAACTAGTAAAAAATTAGTTTTTTTTTCTTAACTATAGTTAAGTTTGAAAAAAAGTAGTATGGTTAATTGGTAGTGAATATATTAAAATAATATTTATATTTAAATAATTAAAGTTGATATAAAAGTAGGAAAAAATAATTAGAATTGATGGTTAGTTAAAATTATGTGAGTAGATGAATAGTGAATTAAAATTTATGTGACGTGTAATAATGATTGGTTGATATAGCCGGTACTATTCCACCAAAAGCGACGAATGCGGCCGACCGTATTATATGGGGGTTTTCCGAGGATGGTCGATTCTCGACAAAAACTGCATTCCATGCCCTTGCCTCACACGATGGACCTCAGGACCGGCACCTTTGGAGACTTATTTGGCGCGCCCCTTGCCCGCAAAGAAGCAGAATGACGTTGTGGCTAGCGGCAAAAAATCGCCTTCTTACTAACGCCGAACGTAGACTTCGACATATTGCAGCAGTTTCGACCTGCGATTTCTGTGGGGACGAGGAAACGGCCCTTCATGTCCTGCGAGATTGCCCCTTGGCCAAAGAGGTCTGGCAGCGTCTGATTCCGGCTGGAGCGTTCGCGGATTTCTATCAGATTGATCGGACAGCCTGGCTTCGCCAAAACTTGATGAATTCTAGACAGTGCCAGTTCGATAAGTGGAACTCTCTTTTTGCAATAATTGTGTGGCGCCTGTGGTCATGGCACAATGATCGAATTTTCAAACAGCAATTTCCCACTTTAGAGACTCGGCTGATGGAGGTGCGACATTCTTTGTCAAATTATATTCCAGCTGCGGAAGCATTCTCTTCTCTTGGAGCTGCACGGTATGTCACGCGTTTGATCCACTGGATCCCTCCGAACCCGGGATGGGTTAAAGTCAACACGGATGGAGCCTTTATTAAAAGTACGGGCCTAGGTAGTGCGGGTGCTTGATTAGGGATGAGACGGGGCGCTGGCTTGGAGGATTCCTCCACAGTATTGGGGCCTGTACCATTACGGGAGCGGAATTGTGGGGGCTCTTCCAGGGTCTTGCGTTGGCATGGGACTTGGGGTATCGACGGGTCTCGATTGAAGTGGATAGTCAATGTGTGAAGACCATGGTACATAATCTGACCGGCTCGTTTGGTCAACATGAGGGCATGATAAGGGCAATTCGTGATCTTCTTGAGCGAGATTGGTCCGTCCATCTTAAGCACGTTCACAAAGAAGCGAATTTCGCGACGGATTTCCTTGCGAGCTTGGCAAATGCCGAACCGATTGGCCTCAAATGACTTCTCTCACCTCCCCCTGGAGTGGCCGTTTGGCTTGCGCATGATTATATGGGCGTGTCTCACCCACGACAAGTTCTAGCCTAGGCTTTTAGCCTCCTTATTGCACCAAAAAAAAAAAAAAAATTATATTGATAATATTAAAGATAGAAGATAGTGAAGTTGAGTTAAATTTGAGTTTTGAATGAGATATTTAGAAATCTTATACATTCACCCCCTAGACTACAATGATTGTGATTTGATAATAGACAAAGTTGAGGTAAGTGACAAAAGCAGAGAAGATAATGAAATGATAATAGCACAGGCCCTCCATTGTCTCCTTCCTCTTCACCTCCACCACCACTCCTCCATTTGACACACACACAACGCACGCACGTGCGAGGGTTTGCCCCAGCTGAAAACCAAAAAAAGCTGATTTGACTCGCTCAACACTCACTGTGAGAGCAAGCAATGATGGCTTAGCTTTTTTGCGCGTCATCAATGGAGATTTGTCGACGATAAGGTGCTCTGACCAGATTCCGGCGTTGCCACTCAATTTTGTCGTTTCATATTTCATTGGGTAAGTCCAATTTTCAAGCACCATTCTCAATTTCGCCCTAAAATTACAGATTAGCTCTCAGCAAGTGTGGGAAAAGGGATTAGATATAAGATATGGTGAGTGGGGAGGAGAAAAAAATTGAATTTTTTGAGGGGCAAATGTACAACTTTTGGGTAGCAAACATGTATGGGGGCCCCTAATCCCCACAAACCCTTTACCTTTCAGTGGATAAGAATCCAAAGAAAAATGATTATCTTTAACCTCACCCGCTTTTTCCATTTTTCCTTCTGTTTTTCTTTTTCTTTTCCACCATTAAACACTCTAATCTCTATATTCGATCGCTCAAATGATGAGTGGCAAAAGGGGGAAGATTATGCACAAATGATGGCGACAGGGAAAAAGGGACAAAAGGGCAAGAATAATGGCTTTAAAAATCAGGCCATTGAATAAACAATCTGTTCTCTGCACAACGCTGGAAAGGTGGTGTTTTTACTGTTTTACTCAGTTCTTGTTTGTATGCGGACTCCTATGTATCATGAAGTTACAGTATTTTACATTTGTTTGATTGTTTCTAAAAACAGTTTTTCCTTCCGAATATTGCTTTCCCCTTTTTCTCTCTCACATTGGAGCACTGAAAACTGCACTTCTCCCGGTCACACATTTTGCCTTTACGCTCATTCTCTACGGTGATAATACCAGTTTTCTGGTCCGTAAATTTTTTTTGTTATTGAATTAATTGACCTCGATGAGGATGAGGATGAGGATATCTGTTATATGGTGTGAGAAAAGTCTCCTGTGTGTTGTACACAGGTGGCTGTCCGTCCTTGAATGCCATTGAAGATTTCATTTTCACACTTTTTTATCATTTGCCTGTTGTTATATCTCATATTGGTTTTCATTAGCTCGTACCCCAGACAGTGTGCCTCTGCATATTAGGTTTTGAAACCTTTTGAATTATTCCTTTGGGAGTCATAGACTGTTCCATTAATAGTCTAATCATCAGTATTGAACTTATCGTTTATGTTGTTTTTTTCTTATGGGAATGGTAGGAAGCTCAGCTTACTGTATTACAATTTTCCACTTGCCTTGTAGGTGTTCGATTAGCATTAAAGAATAAAAGTTCTTGCAGGGAGCCTGATACATGAACATGAATATGGGTAGAATGGATTTAACAGATCACAACTCTGGATCCTCACAGTCAGAGGAATCTGCTTTGGATTTAGAGAGGAATAACTGTAATAGTCACGAGTTGCTCGAATCGAGTCCCCCGCCTTCCCAAGCCTTTGCAACAGGCGGCCAGCTCAGCGAGAGTAGTGCCGCCTACTTCTCATGGCCCGCTTGCCGGATTGCGCCTTGTGCGGAGGATAGAGCACTGTACTTTGGGAACCTTCAGAAAGGGGTTCTGCCCGAAACTCTCGGCCGGCGCCCGACTGGGTTGCAGGCCACCATGCTGCTGGAGGTGATGACGATCAGGTCATTTCACAGCAAATTTTTAAGGCGGTTCAGTCTTGGAACTGCAATTGGCTTCCGGATCAGGAAGGGCTCGTTGACTGATATACCAGCTATACTCGTCTTTGTGGCTAGAAAAGTTCACAGGCAGTGGCTGAGCCCTGCACAATGCCTGCCTACTGCTCTTGAGGTTTTTACACTTACGATGTTTTAATTGTTTTGGATTTTGTCCCAATAAATTGTGAAGAAATTGGTAAAACTGTAAAATAAAGATTGCAACTGGCGGACAATTCATAAGCAGTGTATTATTATAAATCATAATGGATCCTGATTTTAAAAGTATCATGTTTTTGAGTTTATCATAATGTTTTCTGCAGGGACCTGGAGGGATTTGGTGTGACGTTGATGTTGTTGAGTTCTCTTACTATGGGGTGCCTGCGGCCACCCCAAAAGAGCAAATGTACACGGAACTTGTGGATGGTTTTGGTGGAAGTGATCCATGCATTGGATCGGGTTCACAGGTAAATAAAAATACATTTCTTGAAAAAAACATATATACTGTTTTTCTCGTTTGCTTTTGATTTATATGTGATCTTCACGCATTCTCAATTGGTCTAATGTTTTGCGTGTTTTAGGTTGCGAGCCAAGAAACTTACGGAACCTTGGGTGCTATCGTGAAAAGCAGGACAGGAAGCAGGCAAGTAGGTTTTTTGACTAATCGACACGTGGCAGTTGATCTAGACTACCTGAGCCAGAAAATGTTCCACCCATTGCCTCCTAGTCTTGGGCCGGGAGTGTATTTAGGTGCTGTAGAAAGGGCCACGTCATTCGTAACTGATGATCTTTGGTATGGCATTTTCGCCGGCACTAACCCAGGTAATTACTAATCGGACCTTTGTATGCTATATGTGAATCGATGTTTCATTACACCTAGTTTTTCAACTAATCGGGCCTCCCTCGTATTTAAAAAAAAAAAAAAGAAAAAAAATAGAACCTTTTAAAATATTCTAAATCACGCAGAGACATTTGTCCGAGCCGATGGCGCATTCATACCTTTTTCGGATGATCTCAACATGGCCAACGTGACCACACTCGTGAAAGGCGTTGGAGAAATCGGCGAGGTCAGCACGATTGACCTGCAGTCACCCATCAGCAGCATCGTCGGGCGGCGTGTCGTGAAAGTCGGGAGGAGCTCCGGCCTGACAGCTGGCACCATAATGGCTTACTCCCTTGAGTACAATGACGAAAAGGGTATGTGCTTTTTCACCGACTTTCTTGTTGTGGGTGAAGACCAGCGAACATTCGATCTCGAGGGAGATAGCGGGAGCCTGATCCTGTTGACAGGTCAAGATGGGGAAAAGCCCCGACCCGTTGGCATAATTTGGGGAGGAACAGCTAATCGGGGCCGATTGAAGCTGAAAATCGGCCAGGCCCCAGAAAATTGGACCAGCGGAGTCGATTTAGGTCGACTTCTTGATCTCCTGGAACTCGATATCATCACTTCCAATGAGGCCCTTCACGGTTAGTTAATTTTCTAACTATTTTCCTAAACATGTTTTTTTTTTTTAATTGTTAATTTGGGGCCAAAGGTTACTTTTTGTTGCAGTAACAAAAGATCTGTAAATATGTTGGTTTCATGCTGCTTGAGGTGGATCAGTGGATGAATGTATCATAAAAACAAAGCACATGTTATAGGCTAGTTTGGTAAACTAGCTGATAAGTTAGCTTATAGATTTTAAGTGAATTTCGAGCTTATAACTAATAGTTTATGACTTATGGTTGAAAAGCTAGCTTATATGATAAAAATGTTTGGTAAAATTAGCTAGGCGATATAGAAATTTCAATGAGCTTATTGAAAAGCTACACAAGGAAGTCTATGATAAGCTCGAGCTTTTTAAAAAAATCACGTCTTACCAAACCAAACTTTAGTATAAGGATAATAGTAGAAACCACTCTCGAGACTTTGCTTAAATTTCTTGGGCTCTCTTTGTCTCGATGTAAATATCAAATTTTCTTTTCTCGTCTAAAGTTTATTTTTCCCCTTTCGAATTTGCGAAATAGCTGCACTACAAGAGCAGATAAACGCATCAGCAGCAAGGGTTGACTCGATCGTGGGAGAATGTTCTCCGCCCGACGAGAAACACAAATGCGAACTGAACAATGATTCTCAACTGAACCTAAATCAGCCACCACCCGAGCGTGATGAGTTTCGCATCGAAAGTAGTTCGTCTGAGGTGGTCCCCAGCATAGAGCACCAGTTCATCCCGAGCTTTTCATGCCACTGCCTCGTTGACCAAGACCGACAAGAAGTAGAAGAAAGGACTTGTCTGAAAAAACTGTCTGTTATAAAAGACGAGCCCGAAGGTGAGGTTTCTGTTTCACTGAGGCTAGGCGAACCGGACCTCAAGAGAAAAAGACGATCCGAGTCTCTGTGAACGGGGCCTTCGTGCGGGAACTATTGCTGCTGCTATATATTCTTATGCATTTGGATTTTTCATTTGTATATTTGTGCTGAGATATATACACAATGCTGCGAGAGGCAAATGGTTAGATGGGAGACTGTGATTGTTTTGGTTGTGTTTGAATCTGCCAGTGACTGCAAGAACTGTATTGTGTATGCCAGAATGTGTAAAGCTAATAATAAAACTAAATATAGAAGAAAAAAAATGTGGATAAGAAATTTTGGGAGTATTGTGTGCAACATCTGCATATACTCTGTCCAGAAATTGATACATTTTAAAAATTGCTCTCCAATTTCAGCTTCAATGTTGTTAAAATGGGTTTAGTGGCTGAAATTGGAGCAACAATGGAACAAAACAAACTAGTGATTGTCTTTTATTACAATAAATATGAATATTTGTCAATCATAGACATAATATGAAATCCAAAGCTAAAGACAAGATTTTCATACCTACAGTCTTTTATTCTTTTTGATTGATAAATAAAAAAAAATGGAATAGTTGGAGTAAAATAAAAATATCATAGGAAAATGTAATGGGACCCAAAAGTGAGACCACAATGAATACTAGATAGTTCAAATTAGATCACAATAGTTCTTGACAGCCTAATTAATTAATCAATTAACCATTAATTAATGGACTAATCACCTTGATAAACATAATAGCTAGTTGAGAACATAGATAGAGTCTAGAAACATATATACCATGGAGACCAAAAAAAAAGTCAAAAATGAAAGAAAAAGTGGGGAAGATGCTATGGTCCCGTACGGAACCATTCCGTCAGGGTTTGTAACCGTTAGATCAATTATCTCTGACAGTTACATGATGATCTAACGGTTACAAACCCTGATAGAATGGTTCCGTAACGAGACCTTAGCCTTTTCCTAAAAAGTGGTCCTTTTGAAAAATAAAGCAAATAAAAATAATAATAAAAAAAATCCTTCTCCCCATATCCTATTTGAAGGGAGAAGAAGGGTTTTTGGACAGGCAACAAACATGTCACACTCAATAGTTGTAATCCTAGGCCACAATTTTTTTTTTTATTTTTTTTATTTGGGTTTAATTAGAAAAAAAGAAAAGAAAAATAGCCATTAATTATCTCTCAAGAATATCACAGGTATATATATGTGCATGGTTGTCAGTGAAATTTCTTCTATATTTTCTCTCCGTGTGTTGGTCTGAGAGGTTGAAGCTGCCAGCATGATCTGGTTTTGATGCTTAATTTACATTTATTTATTTTATATATATATATATGTATTATTTATGTGTATACAAATTCTTTTCAAGGATTTAAGATTTCATTTCAAATTTAGATCACAATTAATCAACAGGAATTGGTTTAATTTTTTCCACAAATACAAATTAGTTATATATATAGTCATGGTTTAGAAATTAGTTAGTTGAGTGAGTTATTATTGATGGATCAGGTCATCTAGCAGCTTCAATCACTCACCAACAACACCAGGGCAGCCACTGATGATAAAATTAATGGATCTATTAGATGATCAATTGCATATATTTATTTATATATATATATATATATATATATATATATATATATATGTTCTTGGCCTTCCAGCTCATATATCATCATCAGGTGAGTTCTTGATTATTTTTAATTTATATATCTTCTTTGCTAAATTTTATCTCTCTTTTTTGATTACTAGGTTGAAACTTGAAACCATGTCTTTTTTTGATTAAAATGGATATATGGCATTGCAAATTAAGAATCATTTGGCTTCTTTTCAGACTTTTGAAATACAACAACAACATACCCAGTATATGTCCAGCTGGTTGAGGTCTGAGGAGTCAGTTGTACACAGACTTGACTCTTGTAATTATACAAGGAGGCTGTTTCCGTAGCGACCCAAGGTGCATTGCGTCGTTTGATATATTTTTTTTTTCTAGAAACTTCAGTAATAGAAGAAGCACTAGAATTTAATTGAGTTATTTTGATCTAGTCCATTTTTAGCACTATGCCAAGAAAATTGTCAACAATGATTCTTCCAGCTCCATTTGCAACGGACAAAGATTTTTGAAATAAACTTTGTAAATTTTTTGCATAAATAAATGTATCTTATTATTACTTTTCCCCACTAAAGAAGAATTTTCTAAATATATTTAACACTTTTTTGTTATCATGAATTACGAAAGAATTATATTTTGTTAATTAAATATAATAAAAAAAAATATAAACTTATTTGGGGTAAATGAAAAAAGAGGGGCCTCAATAGAAAATAACTTATTCAAACTCCTGAAGTAAAAAAGTTAGAAAATTCAGGCACAACCAAAATACAAAAAAATTAAGCATTGTAATGATTTTTATTTATTTATTTATTTATTTTTTTTGTATTGCACGGTGAATTATTAATATGAAACGAAATAAGATTATATGAAATACTATACTTTTTCTTCTTTTTCATAGGAAGATAATCATAATTATTTATTGCATACCTTGAATCTTAGTTACGTCTAAATATTAATTACGTTTAATGAGAAACAGACAGAAGAGAGTGAAAGTGCTACTATATAGTTCATAGGACTATTAATGCTCTTTAGTTGTCACATTAATTATTTAATTAATTTCACCATTTGTTGTCTTAAAAGTAATTATGAAAGAACAATAAGTAGAAGTTAGGTCTGCTCCCATTTATTTTTCCATAAATTTAGATTTAGGTATATATATGTGCAGTTCTCCACGTCTTTTTTTCCCTACTGATCATGACCAAATTTTGATATCCACCATAATTTTTGGCAGCTATGATATACTACTATTTAATTGATGTAATATATAGTTGCATTTAATTTTTCTAATCATCGTCTAATAAAATCAGTAATTTGTTGGGCATGATCAATTGAGAAAGAATTCTAGCTAAAATTCGAGCTCAACAAGTCAGTTAATAATTTTCAGATTGAAATGTCGTTAAAAGGTTAATTTATGAAATGGGGTTTCAAATAAAGGAAGATGATACGGTTCCATTACCGAACCATTCCGTCGGAGTTTATAACCGTTGATTCTATGACGGTTAAATGATGATCTAGCGGTTACAAATTTTGACGGAATGGTTTCGTAACGAGACCTTAGTATTTTCCTCAAATAAAATTTAACAAAGGTCAGTCAAACACGGGTTTGAATAGTTTGATTATAATTGTTTGATAA
This sequence comes from Striga hermonthica, assembly GCA_902706635.1. NCBI lineage: Eukaryota > Viridiplantae > Streptophyta > Magnoliopsida > Lamiales > Orobanchaceae > Striga > Striga hermonthica. Next base: position 12,365,314 of record CACSLK010027833.1, read on the forward strand.
TCAAATGTAATTTGTGTCACTCAATTTGGTCGGTTGATGGGGTCACTGAAATTAAGAAATTGATCTAACACACACTGAAATTTGTCTTCTTCAAACAATATATAGGTTTAGGAATATGAATTTTATACAGTAGATTTATAATAAAAAACCATTTTTTTAGGTAATTTGTAGTAAAAAATAAAAAACAAAAAATTGAAAAACTATAATATATATATATGTGTATATAATGTTATTGGAAAATGTTACTCATGTCCCGTTACGGAACCATTCCGTCGAGATTCGTAACCGTTAGATCATCATGTAACTGGATAATTGATCTAACGGTTACAAATCCCGATAGAATGGTTCTCTCGGAACAGTAGAATCTCCCAATGTTATTATATATAGTACTGCTGTGTTGTTTTAAAAAAATGAATCATAATTTATAATTGTTTCCAACACATTTAGAATTTAGAAATATAACAATATATACAATTAAAAATATTGTAGTAAAAAATAATTTTTATCTGAATTCATAATATATTTAAATAAATGCTGAACCCTATAACCATAAAAATATATATATATATATATATATTACATGATATCAGTTATCACACCATATCAGGAAATTCCCACAAGAAATTAATAGTTATAATTATACTAACTATAATTATACTAACAATAGAATTTATTTTTATTTGATAATGAATGAATTAATCTATAGAGACTTATATATATTCATGTAGGAAGCCATTAGAGTTTCAAGATATTATTATATACTTGTGTTTATTGAGAATTACATCTAAATAATAATTTATTGATTTGATTTGTCCACAAATACATGATGCATGTTCACCTCAACCTAAACAAGATTAGGTCACAAGTGACAACAATCATGTACTATATCTTTGGAGATAACATTTTAAAATAAATAAAACAGCATATTTTATATGAATAATAAAAAAAATCTTCCTAAGGAATATCATAATCATAATAACAATTATTTATAATTGAAATGCAAATCTTTTTAAAATGACCTGCACAGAAATTAATTAATTAATTAATTAAGTGGTTAAAAGAAGGCTGTCCTGCTCCTGTGAGAGGACAAGTTAAACCAAAATTCGTATTATTAATTATTATTATTAAGTAACAAAACCAGTAACCAACCACCACATGGACTTCAACAGCTTAATATCGTTTGGCGTTTAAATTTTAATTAATTAATTCAATAATTTTACTTAATTTTTCATTATTGTCACAGAATTGGACTTGTCAGCATGCAATATTGTCGTGATTAGTTGACATAATTAACTCAGTTTTCTCCTAATCACGCCATTAATTTAGCCGCCTCCTTAATCATATCCAGAAAAATAATTTTAACTACAAGTCAGGATGTCAATAATGTAAATTTCAGTTTTATCAAGATTCGATAACATAAAAAATATGATAATTGTACTTTTTTTTTTTTGTTAATAATTTTACTTTTCAAAAAAACCAAATTGTTTTTCATATATATGTCATGACGAAACTCATGTCTAGCTCATGGGCCTTCAAAATATTGGAAACCTCTCGAATGTGTCTTGATGGGCCCACATAGTGTTGCCCAATTGTCCCAATTCCGTGGGCCGTCAAATTTTCTCTCAGAGAGAGAGGCCCAAGCGTGTCGTTTCGAACAAAAAATTCATTCAGGATTTATATGAAAAACTAATATTCAAACTTTTAACCATAATAAAATTCCTAAAATTAAGTCATTAAATAAAAAATAGTTGAAAATATACATACAAACGAGGAGACTACGAAAAAACAGTATAAATAGAACAGAACTATGGATGCAAAGCTGATAAACAAGCCCAAGCTCGACTCATTTTTTAATATTAACGAGTCGAACTCGAGCCTCAACTATATGAAGTATATGAAATTGATATGAGAATTTCTATTTTTAACTGAGCTAACAATAAGGATAGTAAATCTGTCCATCAACTTGTATTCTATCATGGATACCAGCTGATCAACAAATAACAGGATTTTCTCTAACGTAAACTAGTTCTATTGAATTTAAGTGATACTTTGTTTTTTTCTCTTTCCATATATATGTACCTCAACTTGAAATTTACTCTTTCAAAAAATAATCTTTTCAATCACAGTGAATTATGCAACCAACAAAGATGAAAAAATCCTGAGAAGAAATTAGAAAGATTACTGGAATCAATTATGATATATTCATAAACCCCATGCAAGCAAATTATTCATACTTCCTGTTTTACATGAGAAAAACAGATCCCACATTCATAGAAACTTGCAGACTTGACAGTTTACACAATCGACCCTTTTGGTCGAATGCTAACTCCTTTTACCAGTAGCCCTCTCTTCCATATTCCTCCCTCATATTCATATATCGAAAACTCTATCTCCCCAAGCTTCTCGGGTGAGCTTCTGAATTCCCCTGCCGTTATTTCAAGCCATTTTCCTCTTGGCTTTTCCAGCAGATTCTCCTTGTGTTCCTGTTTGCTTCCATCTGGCAATGTGAGTCTCACATTTACGGGGAGTTCCCATCCGTAAGCTGGATCCTTTAGCTTCAAAACAAAAACTATTTCGTAAATTGTTTCTGGTGATAAGTTAGAAAGCTCGAATTTTCCGTGCAGCTCTAGCCAGCAGACATCGAGCAGTTCAGCAACTTCAATAGCTTCATCACTGCACAGTGCACGTCGTAACTTAATTTTGAAACTAAAGCAAATACATATTGTAACTAGAAATAGTAACTTAACAGAATTGTTCATATTCTTTACTTTGCTGATGTTAGATGCAACGGTTGAATTAGGAGCTTTGTTTGTAACACTTGTTTTATTCCTTTTTATGTTTTTTCGGAAAGATGAAAATTATTTTTTCTTTACCTCGACTCTTGCAGCAAGGGCCAACGCCACAAGCGGCTATCATCGGCCCAAGTTATAGAAAGATCTCTTGCGTACAAGAAGAAACAGTTGCGGTTTGAACCCTTCTCGACCCAGTACTTCTGCAAATTAATCGACCCAAGCACCGTATATTGATAAATCAGTTAGGTTATACATCAATCAATCATTCTCCTTAAATTTCATAACCAATAGCCATAAAGAAATTTGAAAGAAAAAAGAAGAACAAAAACGCATACTAACCTTTTTGTTTTGGTTCAAGAATACACCAGCATGAAGTTGTTCCAATATCTTGCTCGGTGATGATCTATCAACAGGTGAATTGGCATGCTTCAAAATACCTTCATAGTTATGAGGTAATGCAACTTCTTTGGTTTTCTGATTGGCTTCGGGATTAGTAGTGTGACTGCTCTGCGTGTTGTTACTTGGTCCATTAGCACTTGGCTCCGATGGCTTATCTTGTGATATCTCGGCTCCCATAATGTCTCGAACAGAGGAAACGAATTGGATGCCCCCTAATGCGTTCTTTAACTGTGATTTATATATCAAATTTGTGCGAGAACCTCCTTATTCTTTTATACTTTGGAATCAGATTCAAAGTAGTGTGATAGTTTTGGCATCTGATTCCTGTGATACAATTTATTCTTTTGGAATCAGAATAGGCCATAATAATGTGTTCTGTTCCTTACATCCTAAGCATAATTCTGTTTCTTTTAGAAAAAGCGACACCTTGTGTGTGTGTGTGTGTGTGTGTGTGAGAGAGAGAGAGAGAGAGAGAGAGAGAAAGAGAGATTTCTTACTTTTCTTCTTCTTTAGTCCATGCAATAATTTATAGCAGGATTTATCAGGGATGACAACTTATGTAGGAGTCAAATGTGTTTATCGACTTCACAATTCATACAAACCAACTGTTTTGCTTCTCACGAAGCAAATTCATAAAATTCACTAAAACAAGGATCTTTAAGAAAAGAAAATCAAGGAGGCAAACGCGCAAAGCCAGATTTTTAACAGTGTATGTATTGGTTCAGTTATAACTTAAAAAACTGATGGGGAGGAGAACGTGAATCAAAGAAAACATGCGATATTACAGATCAAATTTAAATCAGAATCAATATATAATCGATCAGTAATAAATCTGATACATTTTCTGAGCACAAACCACTTCATGCCAGTAAATTACACAATCACTCTAATCAAAGCATGTAGACTCCAATTCTTCAGGAGTCACCGTCCTGTGCAGCTGCAAATCACATAAAACAGTTGCAGAACAAGAAAAAAACACATCAATCAAACAATTGTATATTCCTGTTTAAATCTGTAAATTCAGAGAAGAAGTTAAATAGTTCTATAGCATATTGCACCTTCCTCTTCCACAATTACCTGTCTAGAAAGGTAGTTGCCATCTAGACAGATATTTGTGGCAATGCTGTAAAATTATACCCGAGTCGAAACAAGTTCACCAACAACAAAAAATACAAAAGGACATTAGAAGTGCAATCAAAACTGCACGCATGTCTTTCCTCTGTTCATTAATCACTACAGCACCTATTGCCTCAAGCTCTAATTTTTTCTACATAGAAAAGAAGCCTTACAGCATTGGCAGCAGAAAACCAGTGAAAGGCACGCAAGAAAGCATCGTCCTTTGAGGGCATGGCATCGTGATTCCACACAGTAATATTCTGAAAAGTCGCATTTGTTTCCCAGTATTCACATCCTCCCGTGCTAGTCTCCTTACCATGACATTTCTTTCCCAAGATAAAGCCTAAATGGTATCATAAGCACACATCAGTTTCAGAGATAATTGCTTTCAAACGACCCAAATATTGGATCAAGAAAACAATAAACTCTGTACTTTCACAACAGCAAGAATTTCTTTCTAAACGATCAGCAAATGTAGCAAAATAACCCATTTTTTTCTCAGTAAACGCAGTCAGTTGACCTCATTTTCAGGGTCGTGTGCAAAATTTACAAAGCAAAACACATAACCTCACAGTTACACACACAATAAATCTGATGAATCTCATTCAAGAGAAATATACATTTAGCAGCAACCACTGATGAAAATTACCAGAATAGCCTTCCGGCAGGGGGACGGTGGTACCGTGTAATTTCCTCCCTCGAAAATGCGCTTCTTCCACCTTCAGCCCGTCCACCTCCATACCTGCATACCAAATTTTCTACTAATTGAAAACCTGAAAGTGATACAACCAAAACCAGGTACAGGCACACAATGCACAAGCAATCAACTATTGTACGTTGTGCTTTCACGCGTTGTGCGTAGTACATATGCGTGTCGTACGTCAAGGAACTCTACCTGTGTGTTTGGGCTTGAAGTAGTGAGAAACAGAGGTGGGACCGTCGTGCTTGATGCAGCACGGAAGATGATGCACCTTCCCCGTCAGGTCCGCCACCGCCGCCCTATCTCGGCTCAGATCGACGGTGGTCTGCGCGGCTGAGCCTGAGAGCGATGATCCTCCATCTGCACCGTCCATTTGATGGAGAAAATATCAGCGGCCCGCGCGTTCCTGTGGCCTTCAAAAAGCCCTAAACCTTCCCGCGAGCTTGCTAATTTATATCAAGAATTTTATGAATTATCACATCTAAACTGAATTTTGTAATAACCTTGCTTTTAGAAAAATATTTGACAAATTAATATAATAATATTAGAATTTAATAATTATATATATTTTTAAGAATAGTTTTAATATTCGAAATTTATACGAATTCGAATTTGAATTTATACTAGTTCGATCCATAATTATTGAATATTCAATTCGTAATCAATAATTACCAAAAAATTAATACATTTTATGGAAGATGAGATATTATTTATAATATATAAATAAATATATTAAGTATAATATAAAACAAAAAAAATTATGTATATTTAAAAAAAAAAATTCTTTATATATTTATTTTTAAAAATGTAAATTACATTCAAAAACTATATTTAATGAATATGAATATATTACTATATTGAATATATTCTTATCAACATATATTAATATTTTTATGAAAAACTTTTGTAATCGAATTTCAAATCACATTGAATGAACACAACTATCTTAATCAAATTAAAACTAATCACGAGATAAATTCAACGACAAATCGAATATAAATACAAATTATCGAATATTTTTACTAATTCAAATCAAATAGTAGAGTATTCATTTCACTTCAATTCGTTTACAACATAGTAACATACTAAATTTGCATTAACAATATTGTTAAATTAATCGAGTGAAATACAAACACAATTTGGCTTGGCTCGATATAACAACACTCCTAATTGTTTAACCAAACTGCATCAACCACATGTCTACATGCAATTCCCCTTTCCTTAAATGCTACAAAACACAGATCACACATAATAATATTATAACATCAACTACAGAAAGCATAAACTTTAAAGCTAAATGATGCTAAGATATACTCTGCACTGCATCCTTGAACTAAATTGCACATCAATTTTCCGAATCTGTTAAAACGGGGCTCTCCAATTCTTCCATCCGAGCGGATGCAAACGATTCCTCACTGTCCACGGACGAGAGGGATGAAGGGGACTCGTCCGAATCCGAGATGATCTCATCATCCATCATGATGTGTTCATCCCTGTCATCAATCTCAGACGCGTCTGAACCAGACCCGACCATGAGAAGCTTGTTTATGGCCCCTTTTGCAGTCTCCACAAACCACTCGTCCTCCGGAAGTGAACTGTCAAAAATACATGAATCTCGTTTACCGAAGAAAAAAAAAAGGCGTTTGGTACCGAAAAAGTTGGTATGGTTAGTTGTTAGTGAGATTTTTTTGAGTTTATATTAAAATAATATTTAAAATAAAATAATTAAAGTTGATTGGATATAAAAGTATGAGAGATGATGTGAAGTGATATGTGAGTGGATAATTAAAGTTGATGTGATGTCTAAAAATGGTTGATTGATACTCCTATTATTTAATTATATTGATAATATTGAAGATGGTGTGATTGAGTTAAAGTTGAGCTAGATTTTAAGTATGAATTGAGTTTATATATAAACATATTTGCTTGTTACCTTTGTGGGTCAATTCCTCGGGCAGAGAAAGCTTTCACTGCGCGTGCAATTATGTCGGATGAAATCTTGTGTACGTGCCTCGATGGGTATCCAGCAAACCGTGCGATTTCGACTGTGAAGTGCATGTCAAGTACTAACTGCAAAATATGAGTATCGCGAAAATGAATATTTAGATGCATTTTTAATCATGTGAACTTTCAACCAAGTAAATATAGGAAGATTTCGTGTTGTAAGAAGTAAGAACCTGCTGCAATCCAAGAGGGCGAAGAGGAGCAGAATCATGCTCAAGAACACCCCAAAATTCCTGTTCATCAGACAGCCACATCACCACTGTCTCGGTTAGCCTAGCCAGCAAAACCTTTTGTATCTTCTCTCTTCCCAACAGAACATCACCAGCCACGGCTGCTAGCTGCTGAAGCTTCCCAAATAGTGCCTGCACGATATGATCTATCTAACTGACTCCCAAGATAAAATGCAAAGTTACGTTTGTACCTATAATTCTACAAACGATCTAAAGAGGTGTTATCTACAAATTTCGCCCCACCAAATAAAAGAGACATTTCGAAAGATTTTGAACAACTCCTACACCATACAACACTTTCAACAACACATTTTAATCGAAGGCAGCAAAATCAGGCACAACACAATAACAAGACAAAATAAATGATAATAAAAATTAAAAAACAAAATAAATAAATACCTGGAACGGCAAAGAGGGTAGAGGATCAGCATTCCGCGTCAAATCTTGCCCTTTACCACGTAAATATATCTGTGCATCCAATCTAGTCTCCCCATCTCGTGAATATATGAAACTCAAAACATATTGCCGACAGAAATGATCTCTTAGCTTGTCCAGAGAGTGCTGAAGCTGACGTCTCCAATCTTTAGGATCGACACTGATGTTGACCAGAGGCAATAATACATTATCAGCCTGCCCGGCCCCAGCTTCCTTGCTCTCGTTCAGCACATTCCAAATTCGGGAGACCACCATAGGCAGCAGCTCCTCAGCAATAGTGAAGGCGGTCCCCAGTAACGCGAGCTGCTGGGAGTCTGTCTCGGCTTTGAAAGGCACAGGGTCCTTCAAATCTGACAGATTGTCGTCTTCTGTGGGCCCGGTTAGGGATTTAATCAAGATATCGACATATCTATCGAAAAGCTGCGCGATTCTGGTCAGTATGTTTCCCCCAAAATGTAGGATGACTGAGCGTGTTAAATGCTCGACTATCTCCTGAAGTAACACAGGTACATGAATCAGTTACATCTTATGTGTTGACTCAATGCACCACCAAATTTTCACTACTTTTCAAGCCAAGATCACTAGCTATAACTAATCAGTTAATATAATAAAATATAGTGGTGGTTCTATACCAATTATCCAGCTTGTATGTCATGCAACAAAAAAATAGCACATAAACACAGAGATTTGTGCGTGAGAT
>CACSLK010027833.1:12373707-12390312 GCA_902706635.1 Striga hermonthica
GGGGAATATGAAGAGATGCTAAAATCTCCCCTACATATAAGTTTCGAATGTGCTCGCGTGCTTCGGGATCCTATTTGTCATAATTATATTCTTTAAATTGATACATAATTAGGCTCCGATGACATGTCAAATATCAATTAGGCATGTTTATTTCCATAATATATTAAATATTTTCCTTTATTGAAACAATCATTATTTAATTCATTTCATATTTTTCTTTCATAGTTACCATGATACTTTCCTTTTTAATTTCATCTTGTTTTTACTATTACATAACTTCACTAAATCAATCATATTAATTTATTTCTCATTCTTCCTTTCCAATATTCATACTTTACTCACTTTGAAGATTAAAAAGAAAATACAGTTTGACAATTTAATTAAAACACCAAGTAATGTTGTATATAAAATTAAACTATTTTATCACTAAAGAATTTTTTGAAATTAAAGCTTTAATATTTTTTTATATATGCTTCTTAATTCAACACCCGTGTAATACACGGATATTGTACTAGTCCATTTTATAAGCAAACTGTTCTAAGTCACATAAACTCACCTTGACAACAAAGATGAACCTCATCCCGCAATCAACGAGCATACGATCAGACGAGATAGAAAAAGTGGAAAGAGGAGACGCAAAACGAGGAGACAAAGGCATGTTCTCGTCTCCTCCATCCAGATCAAGAACCACCTTCCGAGCCCTTCTGAAGTTCAACTCTAAAACTTCCTCAATGTATGGCTGCAAAAGCACAAGCAGCAGCTTCCTCAGCTTCAGATCCTGTGCTTCCAGGGCCAAGCAGTGGCTAAGACTCGCCTGAACGCATACACTCGCCGCACGTAAGGCAGAGGAAGTCTCAGAAGGCGGCGCATTTTCCTTGACCAATCTGATCAGAGACTCTATTTCCCATTCCGCCCACTGAACAACCCTATTGCTGTAAACTGGGTCATCCCCAAACATGAGGCCAGATTCTCTAGTGGCCAGTGAAATCATAGAGAAGACAAGGTTAGACAGTGTAGCTGAGTACGTCTCAGGATAGCAAGGGCACAGGGCGAGAAAATCCTCTATGCTCCTCTGGAGTCGGGACCCATAAGATTTCAGGAAAATCTGATGAGCCACGGGACCTTTACCGAGCTTTAACAAACCGGATAGAACCTTCTTCAGTTCTAGAATACCAACCGACGGCTGTTGGCTGATTTCAATGAGCTGGTTCTCGAGTGTTGCTTTGCTTTTCGACAAAGCAGACTTAAAGGAGGAGGCTTCATCATTTGTTTCCAGATGATTACGTTCTTCGGCATCGATTGCGTCTATGGCTTCTTCAATTTTATGCTCGACAAGAAGAACGTCAATGTGCTCCAGGAATTGCATCCTTTGGTCCTCCTTTTCAGTTGGGAATATACTTTCAATTTCGTAAATTTGTGAGTTCTCATCATCTTCCTCGACACTCTCGCCTACCTGGCTCCATTGTTCCAATTCGTGAAATACGCCGCTCATGAGATCTTGCACGAGAAGCCCTTGGGTGGAAATATGCTTTTGGAGCTCATTTAGCTCGTGCTTCGTTTCAACTACTTCATCAGATAATCTGCAGCAATGAAGAACCGTACATAGACGGCATGTGAAAGAATAAATCAAACACAATGGTGCGATAAAAGAATAAAAGAAAAACCACAGAAGGTCAAAGATTTGGTAGGTCTAAATGGAGATTATACTGATTTGGGATCAGAAAGAATCAACTGCCTAAAGCATATATACTCTATCACAATTTTTCAAAATGTTGAGAATCTGATTTTTGTTAATTTACGTGTAGAATGGAGGTATTTGATATATTTTGTCTCTCAAGAAACAAATATATGGTTTCAGTTGATACGAAGGTGCGCAGACAGAGGTACTAACTACTAAGGGAAGAAGCTCACATTTATTATGTCTTGTAGCTCTGAAGTCAAATGTCGTATCTCTCTAATTTTATCACGAAACATGCGCAAATAAGATATCTAAAATCCACAAAATTGCAAAATTAACTTAGTACATTCTCTGCTAAGCTAACATGGTCCAAGCAAACAATGGAAGGCCTTTTCTCTTACCTCAAGAAAGCCAAATACTTTGTTTGTGTATTACTGCACAAGTTTTCGACTGCATCTTTCAGATCCAAAAGCTCGAAACAGATTTTCCTGATGCCCTACAGAGGATTTGAGGTGCAGTTTTCATTGAGGGTGAAGATATAAGTGATAATGCAGCTAACATCAAAGTTACTACCAAAAAGAGAGGAGCCACTGAATTATCACCACCAACAGGAAAAAAATACAATGAATCCACAAATGTAATCTCAAATCGGCAACTAAAAACTCATCTTCCACGGGTTGCACAATCACTGTTTACAACCCAGAACACAAAATTGCTAAAAGTTCACTATTTTCAGAACCGAAAAACAAAGGACGCGTATCCCTACTGCTTTTGCCATTTCTCCCATATAATTACTTCATTAAATTAACTAAAAATGGAAAAGTATGAACATGAATTTGCATAACCATGAAGTGAGGCACAGTTAAGTACTTAATATTTTTTTCTTTTTGCCCTAACCTTTTCAGTCTTGGACTGGTAGATGGTGTCGATCTTGGACTGAGGGGTGACGCTCTCCATTGAGGGGAAATCATCTTCTTCTTCGCTGCTTTCCACCATTTTCATCCTCACCTGTCTCAGCTCGTACAGAATTGAAGTTGCAGAAACTGGAGAGAGTTAAAGCAATGCAGAAAATGAAGTGGAAAATGAAGCGCTGGTTTTGATATCGCGACAGGGATAATTTACTAGTGATAAAGCACAGAGAACTAGTTTTGAACTCTAAACTATCTCTAATTGCAGTTAATGATCCCCGTTAATGTTAATCATGTAATATCGGGCTCAATTAAAAGCCTTTGGGCCCAAAGCGGACCAGATTGTTGGACTTCGCGAGTGCACACACTTTCAACTAATGATTTAGCTAGTGGCCGCCATGTATTAAACGAGTTTAAAAGTAAAATATATAGCACTAAATTTATAAGAGATTTTTTTTTTTTTTTGTTTAAAATTATATTATTATAAATATTTCTCTAACTCATATCATGTAATAACTTTATTGACAAATTTATTTAACTGATAAATAATTTTATTTGTAATTTAAGTTAGTCAAGTGTTTTATATTATAAAAAATCTGCATGTATAGAAGTTCATATCTACTACTTTATAACAACAAAAATTAACATATAGAACTACAAACACCATAATAATTCAACAAATGTTATAACTATTGTTTCATTATATTTCAGAGATTTAACTGTTGAAAATCCACTTAATCTTTGATAATACAATTCACAACTCATCACCTATCGTTTGGAAAAAAAAATAAAAAAATAAAACAATTCAAAACTCTCCGTGGCAGTCATTGCAGAGGGGGAAATAAAAGAAATAAATAAACTATGAAATTAAATTAATCACCTAATTATAATTAAAACTTTATTTATGTTCTTTAGTTTTGTTTTCTCCTCATCCACTCTGATATCTTGTTTTTACCACCACCACCACCACCATATTTTAACTACGTCTCTAAACAGTTTTCACCTAATTACAAGTCTGATATCATCATCTCATAAAAACATATCCATACTGAAGATTAGTCTGAAAATTTTCGTCACAAATATTTCATTGTACTGGCCTGATTTTGGCAGGATACATAGCACAAAATGTCTGTATTTAAAATATATAGCTAGCAGCTACTACTCAAATGAAACTCACGATTTACTACAGCAAAACTCATCCAAATGTGGTTACACAAAGAACTAAAAAGAAGAAAACTTGAAATCATGGATAAATTCATTCATCAGTCTTCTCATTTGGCACGTTATTAGTAGAATCGTAAGCAACGTCAGCTGCAGATGTATCCATGTCGTTAAGACCCAGTTCCTCATTCTGCTCCCAAGATCTCTCGTATTCCTCGACTGAATGCCATTCAAAGAACAATTTGTAAGTAAACTGCACCAGCCAGTCGTATTAACCAGAGAGCAAGAAACTACCACATAAAGTATACATCCGAATATAATTTGATTTCTAAAAGTCATTATCTCATTTTCAGGCGAGCAAGTACAACTCTCCAGTCAGCTATATACATAAGAATAAGTCCACAGTAATATTGAAAGCTAAAACTTACACGTTAACTGGGTGTCATCCTTAATTTCATCGGTTGCAGGCGCAATAAAAGAATTTGACAGAGCATCGTCAATAACCAGAGTCCATGGGTCTTCCAAGTTTTTCAGCTGTTATTCAAGTTCAATTTCCAGATGACAATGAGTAAATCATTCATTAATATAAAATTCAACCGAAATATAAACCTTGTCAAGTTCCAGCTTCACAGGACACACCTTGTCAAGTTTTGCTCTAAAATCTTTCCACTTGCTCTTTCTGGAGTCATCTAGACTATCTCCAAAAGTAAAGCCATGAACTCTCTCAAGACCTGCAGTTGGTTGAAAATGCTGAAATAAGTCTCATCCAGCTAAATAGAGCAGCTAAAACCGAAATAGAGTGGTACACTCACTTTCACTAATCTTGGATATTAAACCTTCAACAGTTGTAACAAGTCCACCTAATGTACCACTGGCCAGTTCTAAATCAAGCTCCGGTATTTTTACAGAGGCTGTATCAGACTGTGATGATCCAGATGGTGATAATCAGAAATAACAACAAAACGCATACAAGAACACTAGCAAGTTTAATAGTGAGTCAACTATGTTCAACTCTAAAGTGTTTTCATCAACTGAGAAAAACCATTTTCCACATAAGCATTGAAGAAACTGACCCATCTATAGTAGAAGCAGCAATTAATGTTGAGAATAAAAATGGAGAAGCCATAGGTTGAATATTGCCTAAAAAATGACTGAAACAATCACCAGAGTTACCTTTATAACATCTCGGCTGAGATCTTTTACATTCTTCACATGAACAATGATCTTTTTCCCTTTATCAGGAATAGGTCCACCAGGCTTTACCTACGAAGTACAATGTAAAATCATAGTTTCTGTCACAGGGAAAACTGGAGAAACTAAGTTCATGTCCAAGCTTAAAAGGTTAGATTGATAATAACCTCTGAGTTACGGTAACCACAAGCGTCACAACAGGAGGCCATAACAATCACTTCTTGGAAGTAAGGAATATCTATCTATGGTTAAGCTAACAATTATGATAAACCAAAGCAGTCAAAAGTAGAAACCAACTGACAAAAAGTTATAAATGATTCTTTATCTGTTGGAGTAAATTCAAGACAATTACCTGTGTCAGTGAGCACATTTGAGTGTGTGTGCGTTTGTAACTAAGTTATAAAAACCTTTCCGGGAAACTTAGTAACCAACTTGCACGCTACTTTTCAAGTACAGAGTACAGACATTGCAGTAGGATACTTGTAACGAACATGCGACACTCGCTTTTGGCAGCACAAGCTCCACAGGTTGATGGAAAAGTCATAACCTGCCTCACAAGGATGGGGGCAATGTTTTTCAAGTAAAATTATTAAGAAGAAAAAGAAGGCGAAAATAAGTGTGTGTGTGTGTGTGTGTGTGTAAGAAAAGCAGATGTACCTCTTCAGGAGCAGAATATCGGAATAAGGCATCTGCAATTTGAGAACTATTACCCTGAGCAATGGCTCGACGTCCAGCTCTTGCTCCAACCGAACCATGTGGTTCCTCTTGCCTCTGAGGAGCAACACTTGTTTCCTCTGAAGTATTACCTGTGCTTGGATCTCCTTGGGATGGGTCGACAAGATAACCTAAGGCAGCTTGCTGTTCAGGTGTTCGCTCATAGAACTTAATCGTCAATGATGGATCGGGTGCCGGAGCATGCCTATTTAACCATACATAATTATTTATCTTAAATTTTTCAAAGGCTTATTGGAGTAGCCATGATCATATTTAAAAAAAGAATCATACGGATTCTCAATGAAACTATTTCCAGCAGGATCATCAAGAATGAAGGTAAAACTTGATTCAGCAGTTGCACAAGCTCTCAGTTTTACCAAGAAGTCATCGATGGCTTCAGCTGTCTGGGAGTCCACTTTCTGATAAAACAGGAAAACAGTATTAATAAGATGATGATCCCTGAAAAGCCAAGAAGAACACGAGCTAAATTCTACCTTTCGCTCCTCCTGAAGAGCTGCCAACTCATCTGCAGCTCTCATCAGTATCCCTTCAACCTAAGAACGGATCAGAAAAGATGACAAAATCAGTTAAATGAAAAGGACAAAGGGGGGAGCAGTTTCCATTTGGAAAAATATGACTGAAGAGTGAAGACACATGAAACACAATGAAGCAACACAAAGTCCACTGAGAAAGAGGAATTGGAAATAATTACTATTTCAATGTGAGCCCCAGATGAAAAAATACTTTTGTGATTTCTTAATATCAAACATCTTTCTGCAAGCATTTGGGACGGTGCAGGAGAAATTAATATATATATGAAGAACTGGATTAACATGCAAGAATGTGACAGCAATTTCCAACTGCCACTGGATGGCCATATTCAACATCAACATCAACATACCCAGTATATTCCCAACAAGTTGGGGTCTGGGGGGGTCAGTTGTACGCAGACCTTACCCTTGTAATTATACAAGGAGGCTGTTTCCATAGCGACCCAAGGTGCGTTGCGTCGTTTGATATATTTTTTTCTAGAAACTTCACTAATAGAAGAAGCACTAGAAATTAATTGAGCCATTTTGATCTAGTCCATTATTAGCACTATGCCAGGAGAATTGTCAACAATGACTCTTCCAGCTCCATATGCAATGGACATAATTGATTAATTACTATTCCAATCAGAAATTGAACTAGTTGTGCAGAAAAGGGGAATAGAAGAATGAATCATCTTCTGCTTTCTCTCCTGTGATGTCCTGAAAAAAATTTAGTCCCTAAATAAAATAATGTATATCAGTTTACCCATATCCCGTAAATTACTACAGAACCAGCATAAACACAAAAATGCAGTGATTTCAGCAAAAGATTTCAATAGAGAAGTACATACCGTTGATAAAGACCCACGCTGAGCCTCGGGGGGAATCTCAAATTCCAATTCAGGGATCTGTAGAGTAAACATAAGTAAATAGGTAGGAAAGTGAAAGTGCCCATGAATAGTAAATTTTTCTAGACAACTAGACAAGGACGAAAATCATATGCCTTAAATGAAAAAACTGATCAACAATCTAGACTATAAAACCTGCTGCATGACTTTAAGTCTTTAACTACTTCCCTCAAAATCTTGCACACACAAATTCAAGAAATTAACCGACCAGAAGATTTAGTACCTTAATTGTGGCTGTTTCCGACTTCACAACTTGGCGATTGAACATCTGTACAAACATGCAGATAACAGTATAACACTGACACGAGAATTAAACAAAATTAACAGTTCACTAAACAAGCACAATCACACACTTATATGTATATGTAAGTGTATATATCAGTCCTTGAGGAGCCCACATATTGACATTTGAAGAGCCTAGTATACAACATCCAAGACCTTAGGAGACAACCTTTTGATCACCTGTTGGAACTTCTAGCAAGTAATGACAACCTTTAGGTTGAATTTCCCCCGCAAATTGCACTTCATTATTCCTTCAGAGTGAAGACAAAAGGAGTAAGAAATTTCAAAATAACCACCAATTCAAGAAAGATATCATCAGTTACAAGTGCCATGGGAAAAGCAAAGAATAAGTTACCTCTCACCACAATGGGGACATTCAAAAGCTGATAATAGTATCTGTTGCCACGGAAACAAGGAATTAAAATATGAGGTACACTATTCAAAATAAATTTTCTGGGGAACTAACAGAAAAGAACGTAAATGCTTACATTAATATTTTCATTCATCATATCATATATTTACTCATTCAATATTAGTAAATCTGTATATCGTAGCTAAATGTAAATGCGCATTACCTTTCTGAAATGTGGAATTAGAGTTAACAAAAACCGTGTTGCCCCCTGCAAATAAGATCTTATTCACTAAGTTGGACTGAAAAACCAGGATACATGTAATGTGAATATAATTTAAAGTTACATAAGGCCCTATCCCTACGTGCAGATGTATGATCCTCGTAGCATGACGGTTGAATAAAACGATAAAGAAATTCATCAATTCTGAAAGAAATGTGTCTTACAAACTGCAAAATATCCAAATGAAGAAAATGCGAAATTCCAAAACTCACAACTTAAAACCCAAAAACAAAAACAGATGAAAAAAAAAAATCCACTTCTGATATTGGATCTCCATAGGGTAAAAGTAGCCGTGTTTAGAATACTAAAGCGGTTAGACATCTTCAAAGCATACTTCTACTGAATTTTTTAAAATGCATATAACTTCTGCAACGAAATGCCATTCTTCATGTAGTTTCACCTTCAAAGTGTGCACTTAAATAAAACATAAGCTGCGTAAGAGAGAAGACTTTTCATTAGGCAGACTCTTGCAGACCTATAAGAAATATATAAGCCAACAAAGCAACACAACTTACAAAGTCGAAACTACAAATTCAATATCTTCCCGAGCCCAATCAAATTGGGAAACAACAAAAGAACAACCAATGCAATTGAATATTAACACACACACACATACAGCAAGTCCAGAAAATCCAATAAACAACACAAGCACCCAAGGACCTAAACTATTGCTTCAACAAACAAAAACAAAAAGAAAAAAGAACAAAAAACGAACAAGGAGATCGAGGCACATACATTCTCTCCGCATCTCATGCAGAGGCTTTCGATATGATAGAGGGGAGCGTCTCCATCCTCGGCAGCCACAGCCTCCGCCACTGAACCAACGTCCACAATCTGGCTCCCGCCGTGAGCTGAATCCTTCGTCTCCATTAATAAACCTTCAAGCAAATGGGTATCAATAGGTAGCTTCTTGATATTCAGCTAAGGTATTGAGTTCACCCGATAAAATGCCTGATTGATTGGTTTTCAGTTGAGTGAGAAATGAGGCGGGCTTCTGGAAGACTCAAGAGGTCGACGGCTCTCTAGTCTCTAGAACTAATGGGAAGGGTTTCGTTTCGCCGATAATGAGTATGACTAGTATAGAGCTCGTGCGGTGCGGTGTGTACAATTTTAAGGTCATTTATATAGTCTTATGATTATATAAATGAATTTTTAAAAAAAAAAAAATATACGGGATATATATACTCTGTGACTCGTAATAGGCCAAAATGTGAACACGGGTGATGCACGGGGCACAATTTTAATATCATTTATTAGTATAGAGCTCGTGCGATGCACGGGGTGCACAATTTTCTAGTATTTATAATAAACCGTATGCACGGAATAGAAGCACTAAATGAGTCATTTCCACATAGCTTGTCTGTTAAGTAGCTCCTGAACACGGATGCACAATTTGTAGTACGTACCATAAAATCAGAACAGATTTCCATACAATTAGATAATAAATTAGATAACAAATTAAATAATAAATAAAGCCCTTTTTATTTTAGTAAATATTTTGCGTACTTTGTTTTTTTTTTTACTTATCGGATGTTATGTGATTTTTTTTGTTAAACCGATTTTATGGAATATAATACAAATACAATTAGAGGATTGAACAAAATTAGAACAGATTTTCATACAATTAGATAATAAAAAGGAATTAGATAAGGAAATGAAGGGAATAGATAAGAAAAATAAGGAATTAGATAAAGAATTTTGAATCTGATTTTTTTTTAAGTATAGATAGACTTTACGTACAAATTTTGACTTCACTGATTTTATGGAATTTGTTTTGACAAAATCGATGTTAATATTGAATAAGACAAATAAATAAAGTCTCTTTATTTTAGTAAAGATTTTACGTCTTTTTTTTTTTACTTGTCAGATGTTATGAGATTTTTTTCTTAAACTGATTTTATGGGATATAAAATAAATAAATAAAATAATTAAATAAAATTCTGGAGAGAAATAGCAATGCATTAATTACGTTGACTTTTTAATCTACTAAATTTGGTAAATAGGATACCTATATAATAAGTATAGATATACAAATAAATAACATGCTAAAATTTTAAAGAATAATTAATGTATTTAAATTTATTATCTAGTCATCAGTAATATCATTTAATGATGTGATCATTATCTCTTAAATAATAAATAAAATATTAATTTAAAAAAAATTATTTGTTTTTTATATACTCAAATAAAAATTAAAAAATATTATTGTCAAATATGAATTATAATATATATAAGTAAAATTATTGCAGAAGTTAATAGAATTATTTAAGGAAAGAATCTTTTTGATCATATTTGAATAGGAAACTAGTACAACGTATGTGTATTACACGGGTGCTTGCTAATTTTTTTTCCTTAAAATCTAAAGTTAATGAGAAAAGGTAGTTGAAAAATTAAATACCTTTTTTATAAAAAAATATATATTATTATATATTTAGTATGACACTTTTTATTGTGTGACTTAATTGTGTTATATTATAATAATTTTGTTAACTTACAACATATAACTACATTAAACATAAATATATCAACTGAGAAATAATTTTAATTTTCTAATAAATTAAATATTATTATTTTTTTATTATAAAGATAAATATCATTTATTTATTTTATATATACAATATGGATGTCAAGTCAAAAATCATGGAAAGATTATTAATTTGATATATTATATATGTAAAACCGATAAAAAATACAAAAGTTATCAACTTTTAAAATACATTTATAATTCAATAGCTAATTGATTGAAACAAATCAAAAGTCAGAGATATATTAGTTACTTAGTGTCTCACTATGTAAAATTATAAATAATTAAAAGGTTATATTAGTACAAGTGATATTAAAATACCTAAGTTGGCTAAATAATATTTATGGAATGTCCGAACCTAGATTATTAATTATTAATATATCAATATTATTTGTCCAAACCTAATTATGAAGCATGATTTTTCGCCAAGTAGGATTTCGAAGCACTAGAAGCAACCACGTAGGCTCAGCGCATTCGGGAATTATAGGGGGATTTGTAAAAAAATATTTTTCTATTAAATTTTCATTCATTCACACCATTTTTAATATTAGGACGCGCAACGCGCGGGTAACGTACTAGTAATAATTGATGATGACTAAAATAAGTATTTACTTGTAACACATATTTATGTTATTGTTTGAATGGTAAATAATACATATAAATTAACAAAATTTATTTTATGGTAATAGATGTAGTTAAAGCATTTATTTAGTCAAGAAAAATTGGAATGCAAATTTCTATACATTTAAAATATAAATTAATTGTTTATATGACATAAATATTTTTTTGTTGACAAATCATGCATAGAAATTGATAAGAGTTATTGCAATGTATTAAATGTAGTTTTTGGGAGTATATAGATGTGTATATGCAAACAATTAATGCATATAGTAAAAAATTTCCAAATAAAGTATGCATTAAATGTGAGTTGACTTTTTTTGCTACTATTTTTGATAGATAGTATGGTTTTAATATAAGTATAGATTATTAAACTAATTAAATAATCAAGCCGTCTTAGCTCAACCGGTAGAGCGCGTGGCTTTTAACCACGTGGTCGTGGGTTGATTCCCACAGACGGTGTCGTTAGCTGTTTTTGTGTCACCCGTTTATCAAGTCAAAACTAAAAACGTGTCGACTTTTTCAAGATATTGTATTTGGACTATGGCGGTAGCCGGTAGGGCCACTACCTTAATGATAGGTCGAAAAATGTGCACGTTTTATATATTTAATAGTGTATTCTTATACACTCAATTTATTCGCACGTTATATTTTTTTACTTATTTATTTATCTGGATGGATTCATATACATAGATGCTTTTATGATATTTTTCAGTATATTGGAGTACTTTTGTGGATGACGAAATATCGGGCAAGAGCTCAACAATGCATTATCACTCACGGGCCCGAAGGAATTGGTGACTGAAGGCCCAAGAAGGAAATTATTTACGGGTCATTAGTTCCAACTTAATGGATTTGGTCTTATAATTATTTAATGAAAAAGGGAACAATTGATTTTAGAGGAAAACTAATTATGGTTGAGGAGTTTTGATCAGCTGGGGCAATTGGGATTAGTAAAAAAACACCCACGCAAGAGTCTTGGTGGAATTTACGGGCGACACGCACAGGAAAAGAAAAAAAAGCCGGACAGAAAAAAAATAAGAAAAGTCGACAGAGACCAACCACGCACGAACGAGAGAGAAGACTACACACGCGGAGGGAAGCCGCACCTGCACACGAGAGGATAATTCTATTCTCTCCTTTATCTCTTTTATCTAGCTTTTATTTATTTTTATTAGTATGTTAGGCTAGTAGTTTTATCCAGTTTGAGGGGATGTTTGAACCCTAATTTTGATTTGTCTATGAATTGGATGATCTATTTCTTTCGTTGGTTAATTGAGACGTCGTATTTATTTTTTTGATGAGTTGATTCACGTTATCTATGTTTAATGTTTATGAATTATGATGTTTGATTTAGTCTGGCCAGCTACGTTAAATATTCATAGTTTAATTGCTAGATTCGAGACTTTAATCCGTAATTGTTATTGTCTCGTTTCGTTAGTAGTAAACTAGGGGTCGTGCATCCTTAGGGTAACATGAGCATAAGTTAAATGGTCCGAGCTTACGCGTCCATTGCTTAGACTGATCTATTTTCCTAGTAATTAATGCTGCTAGTGTATTAAATCTAGAGAGCTTATTCTAGGTTGTCCACTAGTTAGGTTTAGTCGAAGAGCCTATTTCGATTAAATATTCGGTAAGGGAAAATTCGGTTAACAGAGCTTGTTGTTAGCTAGGGTCGGTAATTCATTAGCAATTTAAAGAAAGCGTCGAAATTAATTAACGGTAGATTTAGATTGGGTGATAACTGAACCGAAAACTGGACTTCTCTTATTTTATTTAATTTTATTTTTATTTTATTATTTTTATTTTTATCAATCCAATCCCCCCATTTTATTTGCTTTCGTAGTTTAGTTCGATTAATACGGAAATTGTCACGACTTAATTCCTGCTCCTCGTGGGATCGACCCTTACTCGCCACTACTACTAGTTAGTAGAGGTTAGGTAAGGAAAAATTATAAATTTAAATTTGCCGCGTCGCGACGCGCGGTCACTTAATTTTGAAAAATAAATAAGAATAGAGGTAATAGAAAAACCGTAATGGTTAAGTTTAGCCGGTAGGGCCACTACCTCTAAATGCTTAAGTTTAGAGGTAATAGAAAAACCGTAACATTTGTTTTAATTAATAAAACTGTATGCTTCAGTTTTGTTGGAGAGTGAAAAAAACTCCACATTTGTTGTTTTCTATTTTTTCGTAATAAATAAATATTTCATATCTTTTGAGCCAACTTCATATTTTTTCATGTGCTTTGTGTTTTTAATTTTGGGTTTATCATTTTATATATAAAGAGTGTGCTAATTTTTTGTGTTACGGTTTTTTAGGATGTTGGATTGGATTTTGTGTACAAGACTCCAAACACCAAACGATTTGATGCATTTAAACTGGACTTGGAGAATATATTATACACGTATGATAAAACGAGCATATAAACTTTTACAAATAAAACAAACTACAATTTTAGTTATGATGATAAATTTAACAAGCACACACATAAATAGAAGTATGTAAATAAACATTGAATAATATAGAATAGTTATTTGTACGACTTATACTTATTTCTCATGCTGATGTTGTATAGAATTTTTATTTGTATGGTTTATGCTTCATTTCTAGAATCCCAACTTTCTTTTTATATGTTCCGTGCATTTGCACGGGCACAATACTAGTTCCATGTAACTATGTAAATCAATCGCACAATCATTTGCTAATACAAATAATTACATAATCGTCACACGAATGACAATTGTTCGTTTAAAAATTTCAAATCACGTACTTTGTGTCGTGCTCTATTTAGATTCAACGAAAGATCTTGCAAATAGGGATAGTGCCATTTAGATTCAACGAAAAATTAACTAGTACAACACCCGTGTATTACACAGGTGCTTGCTAATTTTTTTCTTAAAATTTAAAATTAATGAGAAAAAGTAGCTTGAAAATTTAAATACCTTTTATAAGAATATATATTATTATATATTTATTATGATACTTTTTATTTGTGCGACTTACTTGTGTTATATTTTACTAACTAGTACAACGCCCGTGTATTACACGGGTGCTTGCTAATTTTTTCTTTAAAATCTAAAATTATTGAGAAAAAGTAGATGAAAATTCAAATAACTTTTATAAAAATATATATTATTATATAGTTTGTATGACACTTTTATTTGTGTGACTTACTTGTGTTATATTATAATAATTTTTTTAACTTACAACATATAACTACATTAAACAAAAATATATCAACTGAGAAATAATTTTATTTTCTAATAAAATTTAATAAATATTATTTTTTATTATTATAAAGGTAAATATTATTTATTTATTTTATATATACAATATGGATGTCAAATCGAAGATAATGAAAAGATGATTAATTTGATATATTATATAAAAACC
Source organism: Striga hermonthica (assembly GCA_902706635.1). Classification (NCBI taxonomy): domain Eukaryota; kingdom Viridiplantae; phylum Streptophyta; class Magnoliopsida; order Lamiales; family Orobanchaceae; genus Striga; species Striga hermonthica. The sequence continues at coordinate 12,388,248 of CACSLK010027833.1, forward strand.
GATAAGAAAAACAAAAGTTATCAACTTTTAAAATACATTTATAATTCAATAGTTAATTGAAGGAAACAAATCAAAAGTCAGGGATATATTAGTCACTTAGTGTCTCACTATGTAAAATTACAAAGAATTAAAGGGTTATATTAGTACAAGTGATATTAAAATACTTAAGTTAGCTAAATAATATTTATGGAATGTCTGAACCTAGATATTAATTATTAATATATCAATATTATTTGTCCGAACCTAATTACGAAGCATGATTTTTTGCCAAGTAGGATTCCGAAGCACCAGAAGCAGCCACGTAGGCTCAGCGCATTCGGGAATTATATATAGGGGCGATTTTTAAACTTACAATATATAACTACATTAAATATAAATATATCAATTGAAAAATAACTTAATTTTTCTAATGAATTTTAATAAATATTATTATTTTTTTATTATTATAAAGATAAATATAATTATTTATTTTATATATACAATATGGATGTCAAATCGAAGATCATCAAATCAAAAGATGATTAATTTGATATATTATATATGCAAAACCGATAAGAAATACAAAAGTTATCTGCTTTTTAAAATACATTTATAATTCAATAGCTTCTTGAAGGAAGCAAATCAAAATTTAGGGATATATTAGTCACTTAGTGTCTCATTATGTAAAATTACAAAGAATTAAAGGGTTATATTAGTAAAAGTGATATTAAAATACCTAAATTATCTAAATAATATTTATGGAATACCCGAACCTATATTATTAATTATTAATATATTAATATTATTTGTCCAAACCTAATTACGAAGCATAATTTTTCGCCAAATAAGATTCTGAAGCACCAGAAGCAGCCACGTAGGCTCAGCGCATTCGGGAATTATATATAAGGAGGATGAGAAAAAGTAATTGAAAATTTAATACTTTATATATATATTTATATTATTTTAGTATGACACTTGTTACTTTTGCGACTTGTATGTGTTATATTATAATAATTTTTATAACTTATAACATATAACTACATTAAACATGAATATATTAATTGAGAAATAATTTAATTTTTTAATTAATTTTAATAAATATTTTTTATTATTGTAAAGATAAATATAATTTATTTATTTTATATACACAATATGAATGTCGAATCGAAGCTCATCAAAAGATAATTAATTTGATATATTATATATGTAACACCGATAGGAAATACAAAATTTATGAATTTTTAAAATACATTTACAATGCAGTAGTTATAATAGGAAATGATATTTAAACACAATTAATACATCTAAAATGATCATAAATAAATCAACATATTTATGGTAATCCGAACCTAATTAGTTTTGGATTGGAATTAAATTAAAATCTATTCAAGCCAAATAACAAAGCATGAAATTTTGACACCTAGGATTTCAAAGCATGCGAGCTTGCCACTTAGGTTCAACACATTTGGGAATTATATATAGGGAGGATATATTGACTGACGTTGTTGGCTGCTGATATATATATGCGTCAATTTTTTTTTGGTATTATTAATGGGCTTCTAAATATTTTTGTTTCTTTTAATAATTAAGTTTATTATTTTGGGATGTTAGATGTAGGTTGAATTGTTCTGTTTGGGCTGGGGACATAATTTTGGGCCTAGAGGAATTGTACTATTTTGGACTACCTAACTAATATAGCTTGAAGACAACAATTTTGTTGGGGGCCCGTGACCCCACTTATTTAATGTGGATCCGCCAGTGGTTGATTGTGTTTTAAGCATTGTACTAGTACAACACCCGTGTATTACACGAGTGTTTGCTAAAAAATTATTCTTAAATTTTAAAATCAATAAGAAAACTATATTAAATTTAGTTTACTTTTTTACAAAAAAAAAATATTACTATATGTTCTAGAATGATATGTGTTACTTATGACTTATATGTGTTATATTAAATAGTTTTTATAACTTATATCGTATAACTACTTGAAATATAAATATATTAGTTGATAAATAATTTTATTTTTCTAATTAATATTAAAAATAATTTTATTATTGTTATAAAGATAAATATAAATTATTATTTT
>CACSLK010027833.1:12436342-12448323 GCA_902706635.1 Striga hermonthica
ATATTTATATTTCATGTAGTTATATGATATAAGTTATAAAAACTAATATAATATAACACATGTAAGTCATAAGTAACATATATCATTCTAAAATATATAGTAATATATTTTATTTAAAAAAAGTAAACTAAATTTAATATAATTTTCTCATTAATTTTAAAATTTAAGAATAATTTTTTAACAAGTACCTGTGTAATACACGGGTATTGTCTAGTTATTTATATATTCATAAATCACAGCATAAACTCGACTTGCAAGCTCGATTATATATGTTTACGTTTCAGTATCATGCATGTTTAAAAAATAGGAGTTTTATCAATACAAGGCCTGAAAGATGGTTAAACTATCAATGCGGGGCCTAAAAGATTATTTTTTCTCAATTTGGGACCTAAATATTATAAAACTATCAAATTAAAGACCCGAAAGATGGATGAACTATCAATGCGGGGCCTAAAAGATTTTTTTTTTCTCAATTCAGGACTTAAATGTTATAAAACAATCAAATTAAGTATAGAATTAACGAAACTCAAAACACTATTAAATTTAGAATTAAAAAAAAGATTGGTGATTAATTATTTTATTTTAAAAAATAATATTTAATTATTAGATTTTATTCATTCACATTTTTAAACTATCAATGCATATGAATGAAATTTCAATAAGCATAATAGTCAATTTAAATATAAAAATCATATTAATTATTTACTTAATATAACTATTATTTTTATTCTTTTTAACAACAAACGCAAATATTTATGAGGATAATAATATTATAAACACTCAAGAGTACGAATGGTTATAAATTATGTAAAATGTTAGAATGAAAAATTGAGTTAAAGACTAGAAAAATTGATGAAAGAATGCAAAATTTTAAAAAATGTGAATGAATATGAAAATATAATATAATAATTAAATATTATTTTTTTAAACTCTAGATTTAATTGTGTTATGAGTTTTTTTATTCTAAACTTAATTTGATAGTTTTATAACATTTAAGTCCCGAATTGAGAAAAATAATCTTTCAGGCCACGTATTGATAGTTTACCCATCTTTCGGGTCTTTAATTTGATAGTTTTATAACATTTAGGTCTCGAATTGAGAAAAAAAATCTTTCAAGTACCGCATTGATAGTTTACCCATCTTCCAGGCCTTGTATTGATAAAACTCCTAAAAAATATGCTAACGTGAGACCAAAACAACAGTTTCGGTTTCAGCCCATTCAAAGTGGATTATCAGTTCCATGTCCAATATTATGAATGGGCTCATATATGTCCTAACTTGCTGCGTATCCACTGTGAGCCCAATTTCTGCAGCCCACACTGTGCATCTATTCATAATTTACATATTGTTTCCTCTTACATATTTGCAGGAGAAATCTGCAAATTACCTTCATGCTTTATAATGTTTGGACTGATTTATAGTTAGAGATTTGTTCAATGAAACGAACCGTGCTCGTGAGCTGAGCTTGGCTCAGTTTGGATCGTATATTATAGCTCATTTAGTTTACGAACCGGGCCGGGAAAGCTCGAGAATAATGATTTCTTATTTATTTATTTATTTTGCCTCAAATCGACTCGTTAAGACTTAATTCGCTCATTGAATCTTGACTTACGAGGAGAGGTCGAGCTCTGAGTTCGAATATCAGAAAAACGACATTGATTTTGTTATTGTATATATTTGTGAATTTACTATATTAGCCTTATGTTCTCTTTAGGTAACGGTAACCCTAATTTTGTGTATATATTAATGATTAATAGAGAATTGTATCATCCGATTGGAGATGATTTTCACCCTCAAATTTTATGTCGTCTCTTCCGTATCATGGTATTAGAGCATGGTTTTATGTTTTAGAGCATGGTATCAGAGCATGGTTTTATGTTTTATGTTTTATCAAAGCATGGTATCAGAGCATGGTCTTTTCCGTATCATGGTATCAGAACAAGGTATCAGAGCATGGTTTTATGTTTTATCTCGACACGTTTACGTCTTTATGTATAGTTCAACAAAACTCATTCATTGAGCTCAAATAATTACATATTTAAATTAACCTATAGGATTTGAAGTAATGAACAGAATATCATTTCTTTATAATAAAAAAAAATAAAAATAAAAAGTCGCCCGCACAACTGATCCTACAAATAGCCACTTTTTTGTTTATCTTTTTTTTTTCAAACATCAAATAATATATATTGATCACCAAATGTACATTTCGGCAGCCAAGTGACCGCAATACACCTTTCAAAGCCACAACAGAGAAAGGGTACAAGGGGTGTTCTGCACGCATATCACCCTAAGAGACCATCAAGGCCATAAAACAAAAAAACAAGGAGAACAAAAGCAAAAAGCATCCTGACACAGAAGCAAAATCAAGAACAATCAACAAGAACAAAATCAGAGAAAAGGAGCCGCAAGGAGTAGATATCTTCCATAAGGACAGCAGATTCCACAAAGCCGAGGTCACAGTCTAAGAGCAGCTTGAGGAATTTCTTGTCACTGACTTTGAGGATCACCTTCTGCCATCCTTGCTTGTAGCCCTGGTCTAACCAGTTTCTGAGCTGAAAGAGAGCATCATCCACTGAGTGCTTGGAGAAAACACCCCTAGAGTGCTCCCAGGAGGCCACCAAAGCAGAATTAACAAAGGCTGTCCCATGCATGATCCAAGGCTCAGCCTGAGGTGAGGAAGCACTGGAATCTGCAAGCAGGTCCCCTACTCCTTGTGCCTCTACTGAAGTTGTGATTTTGCCAGGCCCTAACTGCACTTTTCTGAATAAGCTTCTGCCAAATTTAAGCTCATCATACTCCTGCCATTCCAGCTTAGCTGCTTCAACGAGCTGCAATTCCGAGATTCGAGAGTTTTGAAATAAGCAGGTGTTTCTGGTCTTCCACAACCACCAGAGAAGGTAAGTGGAGAGAGAGACTCTGGCTTTGTTGATTGCAGAAGGTTTAAGGCTGGAGAGACAAGTCCACCAATCTGAGAAAGAAGTTTGAGTGTCCTGCAGACAGTCCCAACTGAGCCCAGCCAACTTCCATACCCTTTGGGCCCTTGCACAGGTGAACATAAGATGCTCTAAATTCTCTTCTTCAGCCCCACACCAGCAACAAATTTTATCCACCATTATTCTTTTTTGCTGAAGCCTGCAGTTGGTTCCCACCCAGTTATGGATACACCTCCAAAGAAAGTTTCTGACCTTAGGCTTGATTTGAAGTTTCCAGACAGCCTGCCATATTTGCTGCATGTTGCTTCTCCCAGAGTTGGATTCAGCCACATCAGCTTTATTGATTGTTGCTTGGTGGATTGCTTTGTAGGCCTCTTTAACAGAAAACAGACCCTTCTTATCAGTGTGCCAAATGAGCTTGTCTGGAGTATTCTGGCTGCTAATGTGGGTGCTCATTATTAAAGCAGCATCATCAGGTGTGAATGTTTGAAAAATTAACTCAGTATTCCACCTACTTTCTCCTGCCACCATGAGATCAGAAACAGTGTGCAGGTTGAGCTTATCACTCTCAAAGCAGCAGTAGGGTCTAAAGGCATTGGAGTTAGGCAGCCAGGGAGAATCCCAAATATTAATAGTCTTTCCAGTGCCCACTTGATACCTCAGACCCACAGCAAGGGAGCCTCTAACATCAAGCCACCCTTTCCACATCCAAGAGTCAGAGTCTCTTTTCTTAACCTCTAAGAAGTTTTGCTTATGACAATATTTACCTTTCAAAACTCTGCTCATAAGGGTGTTAGGCTTAGTAAGCATTCTCCAAATTTGCTTGATGATGGGAGCTTCATTCATAATCCCCAAGTCCCTGAACCCCATTCCCCCATCTTTCTTATGCCTAGCAAGATTTCCCCAGGAGGCCCAATGAACTCTATTGCCCCCCTCAGCATTCTTACCCCACCAAAATCTAGCCACTTCACTACAAATATCAGCACACACCCCCCTAGGCAATTTAAACACAGACATGACATAAAGAGGGAGAGCACTCAAGACAGTTTTGATAAGAATCTCCTTACCTGTTTCACTCAAGAAAGTGTTCTTCCAGTTAGAAACTCTGGCCATTACACAGTCTTTCACAAAAGCAAAAGTGTCTCTCTTATTTCTACCTATCCCCATAGGCATCCCTAAATACCTAGAGTGCTTGGCCACCACAATCCCCTGAAGGATATGACAAATGCTATTCTTCTCAGGAACAGAAGTATTGGCAGAGAAAAAGATATTAGACTTATGCAGATTCACAGACTGGCCAGAAGCAGCACAATAAGAGTCCAAAATGTTCAAAAGCAAAGAGGCATGACCACCATCAGCCTGGTTTGGCGTACCAGTAAACCTTTCACTATAAGGGTCCTGGAGGATAATCTTTTTCAGTTCATCTTCCAGGATGATGCAGATAAACATAAGGTCCTCAAAGGAAAAGCTTGGTCCTTTGATGGCCAGTATTTATTGTTGAAGGAGTGGCAGAAGAATCGGGTTCAATTTACAGATGAAGAGCTAAAGGTGGAGTTGTGGGTTCAAATCCATAACCTACCATTACATTGGATTTCAGAAGAGACTGGTGCTAAGGTGGGAAGGATCTTTGGGGAAGTGAAGAGTGTCCTGATTCCGGTTATGGGTAGTCAGCAAGGCAAAATAGTGAAGATCCTGACGGACGTAAATGTTCTTGAGCCAATTCCTAGAGGCACCCGTTTGAAATTGGGCGAGGAAGAGCAGTTGATTGACTTCAAGTATGAGAATCTGCTAACTTTGTCAATACACTCCTTGAATCCATCCTCCTTGACCCACCTGCTATCAAAAAAGAACTTCTTCTTTTTCCTCTGCTCTGCTCCTATGTTGTCCATAAGCAAAAGACTGTGATCTGAGGAGATCAGGGGAATGTGCAGCACAGAGGCAGTGGGAAATTTCAGGAACCACTCAGGGGATAAAAGGATTCTATCTAATCTAACTTCCACAAAATCAGCCCCCCTCCTGTTGTTGGACCAAGTATAAGGATGACCAAGGCTAGGGCACTCAACAACCCCTAGGAGCTGGGTAAATCTCCTAAAGTTGTGAAAGGAGGCTTCACTACTAATAATCCCTCCATTCTTCTCAGAGTTGCTAAGGATGTCATTAAAGTCACCCCCCACAAACCACAGATTGCCCCAGCTAAGGTGATGCCTAATCAAAATATCCCATTGACTCTGCCTCACAGAGGGGTCAACACTAGCATAGAGGAACACACCCCACATCCTATCAGGAGACCCATCAAGGAGAAAGTTAACCTCAATACTAAAATCATTACTAATAATATCTAAAACCATAATTCTACTGGACCAACAAAGCAAAAGACCACCCTTACTACCTATAGGGTTAACACACATCCATCTATCAGCTACATTTAAATTCTTACAAACAGTTTGAACAAAAGATTTAGGCTTTTTAGTTTCAGACAAAAAGATAAAATCAGGGAGGTAGGCTCTGACATTGTCCTTCAACTGGGAAATTGTAGAGGGTCCTCCCAAACCTCTACAATTCCACACCAAAACTCTCATTTGGAAACTTGGGACCAGTTATGGCTGGTTTCCTCCACCAATTTATCAGAAAGATTTTGATCAGTTTTTGGTTTTTTAAAACAGACTGCATTATTCACAGAGGGTGTGATCAGATTTTCAGGAGATTTTCTATTAAAACAGATTACATTATCCACAGAGGGTGAAATCAGATTTTCAGGAGCTTTCCTTTTCAAATCAATATTGCCTACAGGAGGCTGAGAAAGATAGCAGACAGGGGGTGTTGGTGCCTCTGAGACTTTAGCTCTAGGAATTTTAACAAAAGTTTTGAGTGTTTTAGCAACCAAAGGGGTAGACTTGCCCTGTTGAATAGGGACATTAACAAGAATATCATTATTCAGAATAAGATCAACCTTACTGTGGCTTTGGGCATTATCAAGGTCCATGACCTCACAAACAGGTAGAACACTGGCATCTCCCTCTATTTCACTAACAGCAGACACCCCCGGATTGGGTCTCCCAGGGTTCTTAACATTACTAGGGGGGTTGTTGCTGATAACACTGCTATCAACTCCAGGTTTGACACAGGTCTTAGAGGGTAAGGGCCCCAGAGACCCTTCTTTCCCATTAGGGGTTGACACACCTGTTTCAATAGCTTTAGAGGTACTAGAGCCAGAGTTTAACTTATCCCTATTGTCATGGGAAGGGCTGGAAGATCGCCTATCTCTATTATCAAAACTACCCACAAAAGAACCTCTAAGCCATTCCCCAAACTGACCTGTCCTCAGCACATTCCTCCGAAGATCTGATCCCTTCAAATCCCAGATTTTGAACGAACAGAACCAACGCAGCAACCCAATAAACTCAAGAAAATTAATTCTAAATTAATTATCTTAACATGATTAACACATTTTGATCCATCTAAATCTAATTTAAAATCAAATAGCTATGAACACCGACCCGGTGCTCTGATACCACTGTGGGATTTTCGACATACAAACCCAGTGTACGCGCAGCGGAATTTTAATTTTTTTCTTACCAACAACGAAGATCCGGCTATAGCTATTCGACATGATCCTAGATCGCGTGAATGATCAACGAAAACTTACCGTTGTTCGTCTATGTCCTCGACTATGGTATCCACGCAATCCAGTTTCCCGATGCACGATCCATCGCCAATGAATCCCTTCTGGTGAAGACGCTAGGAATCCTCGATCCAGAAAGCGAGAGAGTGTTTATTTTACGATGTCTCTCTTTCTCTCATCTAATGATTGTTAAAGACTATCATGAGATAATGACCTATTTATAATTAGGTTAAACCTAATTATATGGGCCTAAGAAAATCCTACAACCCAATAGGTAATTGGACCTAATCCAATTTATAATTAAGTATAAATCTAATTTAACTCAATTATATATTTTCCATCAAATAGAAAATTATCTCATTATTAATTAAGTATAAATCCAATTTAACTTAATTAAATATTTTCTATCAAATAGAAAATAATCCCATTACTCATAAATAAATATTCCAATCTAATTGAATATTTAACACTCTCGATTCACTCTTAGTCTGAAAACTGATTGCATATTGTGTGACCCTATAGGCCTTCATATATTGACATAAATCTAATTTATGATCCTTACGAAACTCCTAGACTGCGTCGAAGGACGAACTCAAAATATGAAGTACGTTTACATGGACAAGCAAACAAACCTTTAGTGTAGAACTCAATAGTGATACGGTCCCTTCATTCACGATCCACTCGATTAAGCTTAGGATTTGAACGTGTGTCTATCCAAACAGCTTAATCATTTTATCTCATCTCACTGGTTGATTTTATCAATTATATTTGAACACCATTTCAAATATAATCACGTGCATTGGCCAATGACTTTATCAACCCAGTATAGAGAAAACGAGTGTTCTCTCGAAACTATATTCGAGGAATGAATCTTATCTTGGCTCAACTACCAATCCCATGTATATCGTGATCTACCCAACACGAGCCCGTGTCTACCCATAAGGGCGTAAGCGTTGGACTAGGTCTAAGTAAATCACTCTATACATGAATTGCGTATTGACCTCAAGTCAAAGGACTATTACACCATTCCACACACCGACACTCCCATAGACACATAAACAAATGGTTTATCGGTAGGGTATGCCAATACTCTCCAAAGTATCCATGTGTCCATCACGAATAACAATTATTCATAGCAGTGAGACATACTATATTCTCTAAGAATATGATGCAGACCACATGTCAATCTATAGCGTATCATTAATATCCCTTTCTTAATGATCATCGATTGAGGCGATTTTAGAGTTATACTTTATCAATTAACATCTCACTCTGCTAATGACAGTATCAACTCAAGGGAGCAATTAATTAATAAATTGCAAACAATCAAACAATTATTTAATTAATTACAATACCATAATTATAATCCAATATAATTATTAATATGATCATGTATATATGTCCTTAAAATGATTGTCTCTAGGACACATATACCAACACATTGTGCATATTTGAGTTGGTGCCGAGAGGCGCATTTGGAGGCACCGCTAGCAGTTGAGTTGGAAGTGGGAGCAAAATTAGTCAAGGTGGAGAATTGTTAGTTTTTTGATTAAGTTTTGTCCCACATCGGATGTGTACCAAAGATGTGTAGGATCTTTTTAGTATAAATAGGTCCCTTGCCTTTGGGTTCCAATTGCACCTTATTCTATTCTCTCCTATTTAGAAGGAAATCCTTAATTAAGGAAAACCTATTTTGTGGGTTATTTAACCCTAGTTGTATTTTGTTGGTGAGTTTAGTAAATTTGGCGTTGCGGTTGGCGGTGCCCGGAGACGTAGGCTATTTTCGCCGAACTCCGTTATCAATTTTTGTGTTCTTTTATTTCTCGTCTTTTATTTGTGTTGGCTTATTTTGGAGTAGTGTTCGCCATATTCGTTGGAGGGGTATTTTTGTCCGCTGCGCTTGTTGTGATACCCCAACAATATGGTGGGTTTTTAAATGACTAAAATATCCTTAAAATCTTTCATAACAATGCGGGCTATTATCGTCCATTAATCGTACAATCTTTTATTTCTTCTGCTCGAAGTTTGTAACTTCTGACAGCTTTTCTATTCTACACGCAACCTTCAACATCTTTCACATCCTAATTACTTAGATGTGACAGGGCTTTTTGTGAAATACACCCCCCCAAAAGCGTGTGAAGTAAGGAGGTAAAGTATTTTTTTTTAAATGGGACATGTGTCCCATTTCTATTGGGTAATGAATTTCATATCATATTATATAAATTAAATTATTCATTCATATTTTGTATCAAAAAATAAAAATATAAATACCAAAATTCATAATTTTTCATTCTCTACAGATAGAGACCACATTTGATATTTTTTGAAACACAATTAATTTATCATTTTTTACAATTAATTTATCTTATTGGAAGATTATGACGCAACACTACTAGAAACAAGTGCATTGGTAACAAATTTTTGTAACGGATTAGTATTGGTGCCATAATTACGGTATTAGTAACATAATTTTGCAACAGATTTAAATTGGTGCCATGATTATGAGTTTTTGCAACGGAATCTAATTTGGTTTTATTACGAAACCACATTTACTTTATTTACCTAGCTAGGTTTAATTCGAATAAAAAATAATAAATTGTTTAAATTAAATGTACATAATAAGATTTGATTGAAAATTGAATTTCAACTAAAAGAAAAAATATGATGATTAATGTCGAAAATGATATCTTATATACTACTTTTAAATAATAAAGGGACTGAAAATTAGCCGTAGTGAATTGATCTTACCTCAGTTTGAAAATTAGCTACTGAATTTTCAATTTTGGGTGTCCTCAATTTTTCTGGCTCGCACTCGCAATTGGTTTTCCGATACAAAAAAAATTATACTCGAAGCGGCTCGATCAGTTCTATCATATACAGTCTATCCGCACTTGAAATCACCAGTGAAATACGAAAACATACATAAAATCGACACCATGACGTAGTTTAGTTTTTGGCTTACGCCAAATTAAATTTGATTACTAATGAGTAGGGGTGTTCATAATTCAACTAAAACCGAACAACCGACCGAACTGTAAATTTTGGTTCGGTTTTTATCCGAATCAGTCGCATTTCGATTTTTAATATATAATTTTTCTGTTATTTCAGTCGGTTTTGGTTTTCGGCATTCAAATGTCCGAGTAACCGAACCGACGGAATTATATTTAATTATTTAATTATATATATATATTAATACTAATATATATTTTTATATTAAATTTAAATAATCCTAATATTATTATTATATTATATATTATAACATAATATTTCAATAATCCTACTTCCTAAACTTATCTGCGCACACAAACAACAAACAAGAACTTGAAATCGCCCGTCGGCATCCATCTTCCTTCCGCAAATCACCCCATCGGTCTCCCTTCCCCAAATCCTTCGTTGTCCCCAATCTTCTACCGTCGCTGCTCCTCCGCCCTAAATTGCCCCAATACAAATCATCCCCCAAATCGTCTTCTCCGCAAAAAAACCGCACTGTGACTCCTTGTCGGCGGTCGTCGAATTGTTTGTCGAGGAGCTGAGTTGGGAGGTTTCGGCCGGGCACACGAGTGTCGAAAATACGAAAAGGGGATCCGAGACAAATACCGAACAACCGTGAATCTACACGCAATTGGAATGACTCGGTTGAAGGGCCTCGGACGTCAAACTCGGACTCGGCTCGTGATCGGACTGCGATTGAACTAGGCTGGTCGTGGGTCTCGACAAACGTCTAGTTACCAGGAGCATGCGTGGGCTACGGATGGACTGGGAATCGATGGACGCCGACGATAGAGGTTCGCGAGAACTGAATCACTAGAGCAAGGGTCGCAGCGGGAGAGATGTCACCGGCGACGGGAATTAGGGCAGCAAGGCGGAGATGGCAGTCGATTGTAACGCCCCATATTTTATTAATAAAGGAAAGATACTAGCCTTTGATATAGGCTAGCCTTTGTTAATAAACATTCACGTTAATGTTCAAGTCTAAGTTATTCAATTAGTTAAGTTCTAAGTTCGATGTTAAGTCGAAAGTATATCCGGTTAATTCCATTTTATTAATCGAGTCAATGATAGTAATTAATCTCAGTCCGTTTATTTTATAAATGGACATAGTAAATTCGGGATTAATTATTCCAGTATTGATGTATTAATCGAATTTAAAAATATTCGATAAATCGTCAAAGATGAGTTTCAAGCCCAGTTAATAAGTTATTCAGAAATAAGTTCGACTTTAAGTCGAAAATCTATTCGGTTTAATTTATTTTAATAACCGAGTTAATTTCGATAATTAGTTCCCGAAACGTTTATTTTATAAACAGACATTATTATTCAGGATTAATTATGTGAAATCGAGAATATTCGAATTAATATTCCAAGTCAAGTTTCGACCGAAATTTATATAAATTCGGTCAAGATTAATTCAAGTTTAATTGTACTTATACTTAGAAAAATATTCTAAGTATTTAAGTAAATATATCATGATGTAAGTAATGTCCATATGTTTGAGTATTTTAAGTTAAGTCATGTTCCTAAAATACCTAGGTCTTGCACGCCCATCATTAGCTTATGCTAAGCTAAATACCAAGATCAAGTTAAATAATTCAAGCTTAAGATTTATGTAATTGCCGTGATAAATTGTGTACAAGGTAGTAAAATAATGCAACTTGCATGCGTTGTCACCTATGTGCTTAAACTACATGCATGGCAAGCTCTAGTAAAATCCTAGTGAGAACTAAGCATGTGACGCCACCTAAGTAGGTGATTAGGCAAGGAGAATGCCACCCTAGGCCACGGTTCAAGCAAGTGGCTCCACAATAATTTAGCCTCAATTTTTACATTTACCATCAATTATCCTTTTAAACTTATAAAGCCGTGAGCCTTTTCTTATTTTCATGCAAATTTCCATGCATAACCGAGCCTAAATCAATTTATAATTGAGAGAAAAGTTAGAAGAATATTGAAGAGAAAGGAGCCTATATACGACCATAACCGAAAGAAAGCAAGCGCACATACTAAGTTCACGAGCAAGCACACGCAAGACAACGTACGTTTCGCAAGCGATGCGAAGGGTATACTCTTATTTACCCTCTTTTCACGTATTTAAAACCATGTTAGTAAGATCATGCCGATATCATGTCGTTCGGTCTAAGTTTTTAGTAAAAACGTACTCGGAGGCGCTATATAAGCCCTCCCGAGTGATTTTAAAATAGAACCGACAAGTCCCGAGCAATTTATGCATATTTAGTCAAGTCAAGTCAAATTATAATCAGTCATATGTGGGTTGCCGGAAAAAGTAGCCGGACGGCCGGCGAAAGGCTGACCGTAGTGCCTGTCCGTACAAAGCATGCGCGCGGCACGCCCGGCAGTTCAGCAGGCACGCTGGCAGCGTCCGCACGCCCAGTAGTGCGCACGCGTGCCCAGTATCCTGCAGTCCA
>CACSLK010027833.1:12467044-12478765 GCA_902706635.1 Striga hermonthica
CTACGGTGGTGTGCCACATTTGCCATGTTCGGGGTCATATTGCTACATATTGTCCAACCATATCGCACCGTTCGAGAGGTTCATTCTATCGACATCATGGGTCTTCCTCCACCGCCACTTATTCTGTTACAGCGGTTGTCACTATTGAGCCTCAGCATCCGTCTTACACTCTTCAAGACATAGAAGCTATTCTCAAACAGGTTATTCTTTCCAATTCTTCTATGTCTGCTACCGGAGGCAAATCACATTGGTATTTTGATTCTGGCTGTTGCAATCACATGACCTCTAGCCCACAGCTTTTGTCTTCTTCGTCTTCCGTAACCTCTTTACCTCCTATACATACTGCTAATGGTACTCTTATGAATGTTACTCACACTGGTTTGATTTCTTCCCCTTTCTTGCATCTTCCCGACACATACTGCATTCTTGACTTGACCTTGAATCTTATTTCTGTTGGTCAATTAGTTGACCAAGGTCTTAATGTTATATTTTCATCTTCTGGTGTTCAGGTTCAGGATTCACAAACGGGACAGCTTCTCGGGAAAGGTCGCAAGACGGGCCGGTTATTTGATCTTGAGTCACTTCATGTCTCTCGTTCTTACTCTTTTTCTGCTTCTGCCACCAATAGTAAGTCTAGTTTCCAGTGGCATCTTCGTCTTGGGCATGCGTCTTCGAATAAAGTTCGTTCTTTATATAATAAGGGTCTTTTGGGTTCAGGTCATTTTGAGTCTTTTAGTTGTCTTCATTGCAAACTTGGGAAACAACCGTCTCTTTCTTTTTCTGATAGTTTGTCAACTGCTGATAAACCTTTTGGTTTGGTACATTCTGATTTTTGGGGTCCTTCTCCTATTGCTTCTCTGAGTGGTTTTCGGTATTTTGTTATTTTTGTTGATGATTTTTCTCGTTTTACCTGGATCTATTTTCTCAAAAATCATTCTGAGTTGTCCAGCATATATGTTCAATTTGCTAACATGATTCTTACACAATTTTCTTGTCCTATAAAGGTCTTGCGTACTGATAATGCTCTTGAGTACAAAGATTCTACTTTTTTGAAATTTCTTTCTGATCGGGGCACCTTAGTTCAGCGTTCGTGTCCATATACTTCCCAACAAAATGGACGAGCTGAACGTAAACACCGTCACATTCTTGATACTGTCCGAGCTCTTCTTCTTTCTGCTCAGTGTCCTGATCGTTTTTGGGGTGAGGCAGCCTTGACTGTTGTTTATGCTATCAATCGGTTACCCTCATCAGTCATTAGTGATGTCAGTCCTTTTGAGAGGTTGTACGGTCAGTCTCCTGATTATACTCAGTTACATCCTTTTGGTTGTGTTTGCTTTGTTCTTCTTCCGTCCCATGACCGGACCAAATTAGAACCCCGAGCTCGTCTGTGTTGTTTTTTGGGTTATGGGGTAGAACACAAAGGATTTAAGTGTTGGGATCTGATTTCTAATCGGTTGCGTATTTCGCGTCATGTTACCTTTTGGGAGCATACTACATTTTCCTCCTTGTCTAAGTTCCATATTCCGTTTGATTCGGCGTCTCCTTTATTCATGTCTATTACTTCAGATCTTTTTCCAGATACAGATACAGGTTCTGACTCACAGCTCATTGACACGCCTGTCATGCCTCCGTCTTCTGAAGTGGCTCCACCTGTGCATCCTAAACCGACATTTTGTACTGAGCCCTCTTCTGATTCTGTACCTTTGCCAGCTATTGATCAGCGGCGGTCGACTCGTGTAAGTCGTCCCCCTTCTCACTTACTTGACTATCATTGTTATTCGGTCATTCTATCTCATCATGAGCCTAGGTCTTTTCGTGAGGCGAATGTTGATCCATTGTGGCAAAAAGCTATGATTGAGGAATTACAGGCCTTAGAAAAGACTCATACTTGGGATTTGGTGGATTTAGCTGTTGGCAAGACTCCCATCGGATGCAAGTGGGTGTATAAGATCAAGAAAAATTCAGATGGATCTATTGAGCGCTACAAAGCTCGTTTGGTTGCTAAGGGTTACTCCCAGGAGTATGGCATAGATTATAAAGAGACCTTTGCACCGGTTGCTCGTCTTACTACTGTCCGGTGTTTACTTGCAGTTGCTGTTGTTCGTCGATGGTCTCTTCTACAGTTAGGTGTCAAGAATGCCTTCTTACACGGTGCCTTGTCTGAGGAGGTTTACATGACTCCTCCTCCTGGATCATTGTCATCTGGGAAAGTTTGTCGTCTACGTCGAGCTTTGTATGGCTTGAAACAAGCGCCTCGTGCTTGGTATGCCATGTTCAGTTCTGCATTGTTTCAGTTTGGTTTCACTACGAGTGATCGCGATTCTGCTTTATTTCTTCGGCGCTCCTCCTTCGGGATCATTATTTTGCTACTCTATGTTGACGATATGATCATCACGGGGGATGATATTACCGGTATTTCCGATTTGCAGGATTATCTTCGTCAGCATTTTGAGATGAAGAGTTTGGGCCAGCTTCGCTATTTTTTGGGTCTTGAGATCTCTGATTCGTCTGATGGATTCTATTTGTCTCAAGCCAAGTATGCCTCTGATCTTCTTGCTCGGGCCGGTCTCACTGATTGTCAGACAGCTTCCACTCCTCTTGATTATGACGTTCGTCTTACTCCACTTGATGGCTATCTTCTTGAGGATCCTACATTATATCGTCAGCTTGTTGGGAGTTTGATATACTTGACTGTCACTCGGCCTGATATAGCTCATGTTGTTCATATTGTGAGTCAGTTTACGGCTGCTCCGAGAACCACGCATCATTTTGCTGTGTTGCACATCCTTCGCTATGTGAAGGGCACTCTATTGCATGGTTTACACTTCTCGGCCCATTCTTCTTTGACGCTTAGCGGTTATTCTGATGCAGATTGGGCTGAAGATCTTACTGATCGTCGTTCTATTACTGGGTACTGCTTCTTTCTGGGTGATTCACTTGTCTCTTGGCGCAGTAAGAAGCAAACATTGGTTTCCAGATCGAGTGCTGAGTCTGAGTATCGTGCTCTTGCTGATTCCACCTCAGAGTTATTATGGCTGCGTCGACTACTTGCTGATCTTGGTACACCTCAGTCGGTGTGTACTGCTTCACATTGTGATAGTCAGAGTGCTATAAAGATGTCTCATAATGATACCTTTCATGAGCGTACCAAGCATATTGAGATTGACTGTCCTTCATTCGACAGCATGTTGCACATGGGACTGTGAAGCTTGTTTCCGTCTCCTCTATAGATCAACCAGCGGATGTCTTCACGAAGTCTCTCCTTCCCGGTCGCTTTTGTTTACTTCTTAGCAAACTCAAGTTGATCTCCACTTTACCACCTTGAGTTTGAGGGGGTGTTAGTTATGTTAAATGTTTTCTTGTACAATAAGTTAGGTTTAGGCGGCTAAGGCCCTTCTATGTATCTATATATATGTGTACATGTCTTGTGAATAATACATATCATATTTTTTTCCCAATTTTTCACATTTGGTTTTATAATTTGTTTCCTTCTTCTCTCGGTTGATTGAAAATCCTATCTTTCATGTTAAAATTGGAAGAGCCGATCCCCGATTCGAAGAGGTAAGAAGGATCGGAGAACCTTGCGTCAAAAAATACGGGGAAAGCGTAAACTTCGAGAAAGCAGAGAAATGGGAAGTATAATGGGCTTCGTGCCCGTGGCCGTGAATGAAAAATCTATTGGGCCGTGAGCCCATTAACTAATAATAACTGAGCCCAAAAGCTTAAAAAAAAACTACTACGAGTTCATTATAAATGTCGTTTTGACTTTTGTGATTCATCTATTTTATTATGTATCTAGACATTAATATGTCTAGATACATAACAAAATGGATGAATTAAAAAAATCAAAACGACATTTAGAATGAATAGGAGGGAGTAATTTAGAAGTAAGCAAATAGATACAAATAAAAAATAATATATTAATCCAAATTGACAATTCAATCAACTAATATATTTTGTGTAAAACTAGGAGGATTGCCCTTAAGGATATATAATTCAAAAAAGTAATGTCTAGATACATAATAAAATGGATAAATCACAAAAGTCAAAACGACATTTATAATGAATAGGAAGAAGTAATTTAGAAGTAAGCAAATAGATATAAATAAAAAATAATATATTAATCCAAATTGACAATTCAATCAACTAATATATTTTGCGTAAAACTAGGAGGATTGCCCTTAAGGAATATTAATTCAAAAAAGTAAAATATATGAAAGTTAACAAACGTCAATTATGAGGTGAGCGACCATAGTTTGCAATTGCATGCATGCTTTGGTATGATTCCATTTTGACATTTTTCGTCTTTAAAAGCAATAAACCCGCCGGATAACAAAGTACTATTGAAGATATAAATAAATTAAAAGTACTACTTATTACATTTTTTTTGTAGAGAATTGTAATAAATTATCAAACAAATAAATAAACAGTGAATGTAGTGTTAATCATTTATTAACTTCTATTAATATTCATGTAGCGTGTTCGTAAAAATGCATAAACTACGTGAAAATGGTAAGAATCGTCATAGAACTGTATTCCGTGAAATTATAGGAAAATTCTTAAGTGTTGTTATGTATTTTAATGGAACCAATAAACACTTGCCACGTCATTTTAGATTGGTAGGCCTTTACCATATCTAAATGTCCCTATCAATTTTATAAAATCTAAAAATTGAGATTAAATTAACGAAATGATGCACACCGTGGCCAGCCCCGAAATTATATTCTATACAAACCACCTATAATTGAAAAACGAAAAAGTTATAAAGTACCAGGTATATTAATTTTTTTTTAAAAAAAATATAATATTTTTCATCGAAATTTGCGTCCGTTAGAAATTACTCATCAAAATAATCAAAGTGAAAATAATTTTCATCGAAATTCTACATGTCCAATCAGAAACGACAAGTGTGCCGATTGTGAATCAATTTTGAGACTACTATTTTAAATGGGCAATGCTATATGTACACCCCCCTTTAATAAATTACACAAAGGGCAATGCTATATGTACACCCCTTTTTTACACACAAGGGGGTGTACATATAGACACCCCTTTTTAAATTCCATTTTATTGAAAATATCTTCAATAGTCCCATTTTTTTTTATTTATATATTTTCCCCAAATGTCCCACTAAACAACATGATAATCACTCTCACCATTACTATTTAGGAAAATTCTAAGATCCACCATAAGTGTTTTCTATTGGATATACATATAGATTATCATGTGTGGATAATATACGGTAACCAACATTGACAGAACCATTCCGTAACGGGACTGTAGTAATTCCCTACTATTCATCTATAAATAAATACTCCAATTCAAGAAGAGTGAAATCCACCTATTTGAGTATTTCACAACCAAAATCCTTATTTTAGAAAAAGAATAAAAGAAAAAAAAAAATGAAGGCCTCATCAATCTCTTTCCTCATAATCCTAGCCGCTCTTTACTATTCATGCTCAATCATTTGCCACGCGTCCTCAATCTCAGCCATCTGCTCAACCACAGCCAATGAAACCCTATGCATCCAAACCCTCAAAAGCACCCAAAACTGCACCAATGACGACCTCCGGTGCATGGCCCGATTCGTAACCAAACAGGCCATAAACGCCGCCAAAAACGTCCAAAATATAGCCCAACTCCTTCTGTCGCGCCAGAATAAATCTGGGCCCAATTATCAGGGAACGGGCCCACTCAACGACTGCGCCACCAACTGCAACACGACCCTTTACTATCTCGGCAGCTGCTACGGTCCGCTGAAACAGTCGGGCTCGTCGGCCCAAACCAATCTCTTGAATTGGGCCTGGTTTGCCGAGTCGTACCTCAACAATTGCGACCAGGATTTCGGCCCATCGGTTGAGCCGCAAGAGCTGGCGGCGGCAAGCAGCACGGCTAAGCAGCTCATCGAAATTCTGTTGACGGTTGCCGTAATAATCCCCGTCTAAAGGGAGATATGTGAGACTATGAGTTGATCGTAGAATAAAAAAATAATATTCGAATTATGGAATAAAGAATTAATATATCTAAATTAAACCTTTGCCTATGACTAGTGCTGTTAAATTAAACGAGTCTGGCTCGGCTCGGCTCGTTAAGGCTCGGTTCGGCTCGAGTTCGAAGCCTAAACGAGCCGAGCTCGAGCTCATTTAAAGCTCGTTTGGTTAACGAGCCGAGCTCGGCTCGTTAGCTCGAGTTCGAAGCCTAAACGAGCCGAGCTCGAGCTCATTTAAAGCTCGTTTGGTTAACGAGCCGAGCTCGGCTCGTTAAGACTCGAAAAGTGAAATTTATGTAATTTTTTATAGATCGGCTCGTTAAAACTCGAGATCGACTCGTTAAGGCGAGCTCGAGGCCTTAACAACCCGAGCTTGAACTCGATTTTTGGCTCATTACTTAACGAGCTGAGCTCGGCTCGGCTCGTTTACAGGCCTACGTATGACCGTGGATAAAAGCTTGGTTATGAATTTATGCACAGTGCATAATGGTAATACCCAAATCTATACTTATATAATAAGGTATCCTATTTATCAAATTTCGTAAGTTGAAAAATCAACGTAATTAATGCATTGTTATATATATTTATAATTTTATTTAATTATTTTATTTATTTGTTTTATATCCCATAAAATCGGTTTAACAAAAAAAATATCATAACATCCTATAAGTAAAAAAAAGTACGTAAAATCTTTACTAAATTTAAAAAAAATAAAAATAAACTTTATTTATTTGTCTTATTCCATAATAACATCGATTTAGTCAAAACAAATCCCATAAAATCAATGAATTAAAAAAAAAATATACGTAAAGTCTATTTATACTAAAATAAAAACAGATTCAAAATTTATTATTTAATTCCTTATCTAATTTTTGTTTAAAGCATTTTATTGAATATTTATTTTAATGAAATATTGGATAGGATTGTTGGATGTGAGGTAATTTTGAAATCGCGTTGTTTGACATGAGAGGATTATTCGCATTCTATATCTGTCTAAAGCATATTATTTAATTAATTTATATTATATTTAATTGTTTTATCCATGACATCAGTTTTGTCAAAAAAATAAACAAACAAACAAAAAAAAGGCACGAGATTAATTACATTCGACTTACAAAAAATTTATGGATTGACGTAAATATTTAACAATGTTGTTTCATGTTCCTTAAATAATACTATAACTATATTGTTGAAATATAATATGTTTTATGGGTGACGTAAATATGCTGTTTAAAGTTCCCTAAAAGAATTCTTTAAAAACTATATTGTTTAAAGTTCCTTAAATATTAATATATTTAAAGTATATCCATGCTGTAATATATTAAAGTCAAAATAATGTTGGAAGGCTTTTAAATTATTTAATTTCGAATTATCTAAATTATTTAAATATTTAATCCATTAAATCTTCAATCCATGGATTATATTTACTAATCTCGTGAGCATGTTGTTTTGTTATTGTAATCAATTTATACACTATTTTACTAATAAATTATTTAATATCTATGTACAATGAGGTCTTTAATAATATATGGTTGTTTCTTAAAAATACTATTTTATTGTATAATTTTCCTGCATATTAAAAAACTTTTCTTGAATATTGCATTTTATAATATAATATTCCCCAAATAAATATATCTCGTGTCTCGCATAGGTCCCGTACTACATATATCCCGTACATTTTTTTTATTTGTTTATATAATTATAAGGTTGGATAAATAACCTTAAAATTGTGCATCCCGTGCATCGCACAAGCTCTGTACTAGTTTAACCATTAAGAAAAAATAAAATTTGGGTTCTTTTTTTTTCTCTTATTTGTTTATTTTGGGTTTTTTGTAATCTATGTATCTATATATAATAAAAGTAACCATTTACCGAAAATAGTAGCACAATAAAAGTAGAAAATTTAATGTCATCCATAAATAGTAAGTTTTATTATTATTTTTATTTTTGTTATTGAAGAATCATACAACACTAACTGTTTTCTTAAATTTCGGGCTTTAAATCATTTTGTTATTTAAAAATTTCAGTTAAGATCTATTAAGTGTGCAATTTATTTTTTTTTTCTTAAAAATAAGGAACAACATTAAAATCTCAGTCTCTATAATTATGAAATCTTTTAATTTTAAAGGTAATACAAGTTTTTGAGTATCGGTCTTTATATTTGTGACTTTCCAAAAAAGAAAATGAACGTTATTCTTTAAATATCATTTTCTACTAATAATCAAAATGCATTTATTTGGAACGTGTGGTAATAAACTCGATAATATTTATCAATTATTTATTTACCAATCTATTGTTTTTTCTATACTCAATTTTAAAAGGGAAAGTAATTTTCAAATTCTCAGTATCTATAGTTGTGCGTTCAAAAAAATATTAATGATAATATAGTATTTTGTTAATAGTATACAATTTCCAAAACTCCATTATAAATTGTATGTTGATATCCAAATCATTTTATAAACAATACCGCCTTTGTTAAATCCACTAAAATATGGTAAAAAAATGAGACGGTCAAATTTGTATGGAAATAAAATAAAATCAATAAATCAATATAAAGTTCATAGGAAATGAACTTAATTAGTAGTTTGAAAAGTACACGGATCTCAAAATTAATACTCATGTGGATTATAAAATTCAAACTTATACATATCATTATCTTTTGAGAATTGAATAATATATTATAGACAATATTTTATTAAATAGTTTTAAACATGTTTTATTTACCAAATAGTTTAAACAAATTTCAAGTGACTTCACATATTTCAATAATGATATATATATATATATATATATATATATATATATATAAGTGGCTAAAGTCTTACTAAATTCAAAATCTTACTAAAAGCATTCTCCATTTCAACCACAGTGATTATGGAAGCTTTGGAATTGGATCAACAATAACAATTGTTTGAACTATCGAAAAGAAGAAAAAAAAATTAATTAATTAAACAAATGAGTTTTAAGACATTACATGTCATCTTCCTACGAAAACACAAAGCAAGATGGAATCTCATTTTTAACCAAGATAATGTAATTGATAAACAAAAAAGTGGCAAATTCACGTTTTCCCTTTTGGAAATTTCTCTCTCTTTCTAGAGTTGGCTCTGTTCCTCTAATGGGGATTTCTTAATCTTCGTTGATCTTTTCATCCTTCTTCGCCCTTCCATTTTCTTCTTTTTTCTTCCTTTCTCTTGCAGTCGCCTCTTTTTTTCTGTCTATTATTAGCTCTTGGTCTTGTTTGTTTTTTCGCTTTATTTCGCCTGCTAGGGTTCTCGTTGTATTTCGTTAGGGTTTCATTTTGTGTCCTTTTGATCTCTCTCTCTCTTTCGTTTTGGCTTCCTACTAATCTAGGGTTTTCTCTGTCTGCAGGTATCCTGGCTTCTTCGTCTTCCTCCAGCTAGTCAAGTCCTGATTCAGCAGGGTTTAGTTATGGCGCACGATCTTATTGATAAGTTATCCAAGTTTGAGCTCTCAGAAAAGGAAAATGGGGGTATTTCGCTAGACAACACCGATATTGAACCAGGTATTCATGAATGCGAGCGGAGTCTTATTGGCAGAATAGTTGGAGCGAAGAAAGTCAATCTTGGGGGACTCAAAACCACCATGAGCCTGGTTTGGCGTACCAGTAAACCTTTCACTATAAGGGTCCTGGAGGATAATCTTTTTCAGTTCCTCTTCCAGGATGATGCAGATAAACATAAAGTCCTCAAAGGAAAAGCTTGGTCCTTTGATGGCCAGTATTTATTGCTGAAGGAGTGGCAGAAGAATCGGGTCCAATTTACAGATGAAGAGCTAAAGGTGGAGTTGTGGGTTCAAATCCATAACCTACCATTACACTGGATTTCAGAAGAGACTGGTGCTAAGGTGGGGAGGATCTTTGGGGAAGTGAAGAGTGTCCTGATTCCGGTTATAGGTAGTCAGCAAGGCAAAATAGTGAAGATCCTGACGGACGTAAATGTTCTTGAGCCAATTCCTAGAGGCACCCGTTTGAAATTGGGCGAGGAGGAGCAGTGGATTGACTTCAAGTATGAGAATCTGCTAACTTTCTGCTTCTACTGTGGGAGGATCGGTCATCACGATAGACAATGTGATTTGAAGGGATCAGATCTTCGGAGGAATGTGCTGAGGACAGGTCAGTTTGGGGAATGGCTTAGAGGTTCTTTTGTGGGTAGTTTTGATAATAGAGATAGGCGATCTTCCAGCCCTTCCCATGACAATAGGGATAAGTTAAACTCTGGCTCTAGTACCTCTAAAGCTATTGAAACAGGTGTGTCAACCCCTAATGGGAAAGAAGGGTCTCTGGGGCCCTTACCCTCTAAGACCTGTGTCCAACCTGGAGTTGATAGCAGTGTTATCAGCAACAACCCCCCTAGTAATGTTAAGAACCCTGTGAGACCCAATCCTGGGGTGTCTGCTGTTAGTGAAATAGAGGGAGATGCCAGTGTTCTCCCTGTTTGTGAGGTCATGGACCTTGATAATGCCCAAAGCCACAGTAAGGTTGATCTTATTCTGGATAATGATATTCTTGTTAATGTCCCTATTCAACAGGGCAAGTCTACCCCTTTGGTTGCTAAAAAACTCAAAACTTTTGTTAAAATTCCTAGAGCTAAAGTCACAGAGGCACCAACACCCTCTGTCTGCTATCTTTCTCAGCCTCTTGTAGGTAATATTGATTTGAAAAGGAAAGCTCCTGAAAATCTGATTTCACCCTCTGTGGATAATGTAATCTGTTTTAAAAGAAAATCTCCTGAAAATCTGATCACACCCTCTGTGAATGATGCAGTCTGTTTTAAAAAACCAAAAACTGATCAAAATCTTTCTGATAAATTGGTGGAGGAAACCAGCCATAACTGGTCCCAAGTTTCCAAATGAGAGTTTTGGTGTGGAATTGTAGAGGTTTGGGAGGACCCTCTACAATTTCCCAGTTGAAGGACAATGTCAGAGCCTACCTCCTTGATTTTATCTTTTTGTCTGAAACTAAGAAGCCTAAATCTTTTGTTAAAACTGTTTGTAAGAATTTAAATGTAGCTGATAGATGGATGTGTGTTAACCCTATAGGTAGTAAGGGTGGTCTTTTGCTTTGTTGGTCCAGTAGAATTATGGTTTTAGATATTATTAGTAATGATTTTAGTATTGAGGTTAACTTTCTCCTTGATGGGTCTCCTGATAGGATGTGGGGTGTGTTCCTCTATGCTAGTGTTGACCCCTCTGTGAGGCAGAGTCAATGGGATATTTTGATTAGGCATCACCTTTGCTGGGGCAATCTGTGGTTTGTGGGGGGTGACTTCAATGACATCCTTAGCAACTCTGAGAAGAATGGAGGGACTATTAGAAGTGAAGCCTCCTTTCACAACTTTAGGAGATTTACCCAGCTCTTAGGGGTTGTTGAGTGCCCTAGCCTTGGTCATCCTTATACTTGGTCCAACAACAGGAGGGGGGCTGATTTTGTGGAAGTTAGATTAGATAGAATCCTTTTATCCCCTGAGTGGTTCCTGAAATTTCCCACTGCCTCTGTACTGCACATTCCCCTGATCTCCTCAGATCACAGTCTTTTGCTTATGGACAACATAGGAGCAGAGCAGAGGAAAAAGAAGAAGTTCTTTTTTGATAGCAGGTGGGTCAAGGAGGATGGATTCAAGGAGTGTATTGCCCAGTCTTGGAGCAAGACAGTCACTGGACCAGCCCTATACTCTTTTCAGAAAAAGCTTAGAAATGTCAAGCTGAGTTTG
>CACSLK010027833.1:12574691-12587555 GCA_902706635.1 Striga hermonthica
TTTGTACTCCTACGCATAGCCAGGCGGCTTTTAATGAACTTTGATCAGATTTTATAAACAACAGAGAAGTTATTCTCTCTTTCCCTTTCTTCTACTTCGCTTCTGCATCACCTGCAAGAAAGCAACTGGGGTTGCCATAAAAGTCGAGCTCCTTCCCAGGCGACCTGGCGACTATGCAGAAGTATACAGTGACCCGACCAAAATCAAGATTGAACTCAACTGGACAGCAAAATACACTAACCTTCAACAAAGTCTTCAGGTTGCGTGGAGATGGCAAAAGGCACACCTTAACGGGTATGAAACGACCCCTCTATTGGTGTCAGCGTAAATATAATATAATATATAATAGAAGAGGAGTTTCTGAAGAGGGAGGACTAACATGAAGAAGAAGAACGACGACGATGAAGAAGAAGACTTTTATTAGATAAGCCTAATATTTTTGGTTAAGCTCTATTATTATTATTATTATTATTTTATCTGATTTTATTAGTGTTTTGAGGAGAGAGGTTTGATGTAATTCTTTTTTACATCGCTATTCGACTACACTGCATAGATTGGGTGGGGACGGGTTGGATTGAGACTCATGCTGTCTCGAGACGATATTTTTTTTAATTGGAGTAAGTTATGTTATTAGTTGAATATGCAAGGGTGCATGAGTATCAAACAATTGTCATCAATTAGTCGTGACAATGGTTGACATGACATAAAACACGACACAACTAGAAAAAAAAAACACAATTATTAGAGGTAAACGAAACGATGAGCATGACGCGACTCGAAAACCCAATACAAAAAATACAAAATAAGAAATTTAGTTAAATCTGAACTTACATCATTTTGGTTCGTTTTTTCTCTACGAATATGTGACTTCTGACGATTTTATAGTTGTAAAAGACAATGGAGAATTTTGATTCGTTTTTTCTCTACAAATATGTGACTTCTGATGATTTATAGTTGTAAAAGACAATGGAGAATGTAAAATTAACACAATATATTTTAGTAAATCTCTTTCTCACAATTAAAATTATTAACCGGGTGTGGAAGAAAGAGCTATCCATTCAATTTCCCAAGACGCGGCTGCCACCGCCGCCAGGATGCAAGAAACCGGCGGAGTTAGTAATAAACGTTCAACTTTAAATATGAAAACTGCGTTCGATTCCATTGAATTATCTTTGAAAAAATGAAATTTCTGTAATTGAAATGGAAATTGGGAGACAAATGAAATTTCTGTAATTGAATGGAAAATAATAAAAAGGTATGGAGATGCGGGGTATCGATCCCCGTACCTCTCGCATGCTAAGCGAGCGCTCTACCATCTGAGCTACATCCCCTTGGCGAGCTAATGATTTCTGAATTACATTTTTATACGTCTCGCTCTGTAGGACATTGACGCTAAAATTTCATGAGTTGGATTACTGTGCCTGATTTTTCCAGATTTATTTTACCAACCAGCTTACATATACAGATGAAATAATATATATATATATATATATATATGTGCATCTATTTCAAGTTCATTTGACAAAGTAATGCTACTTTAACATAATATTTTAACATAAAGGTTGATATAATTGATGTATAAGAATAGGATTTATATGTAAGTAAAACCATGAAATCTTGTCATGTGTGTATCTTGTCATTTGTGTATTTATGTGATGTGTAAAACTGTAAAATCTTGTCATGTCTATATTATGTGTCACTCATTATTGTTGTGTAGCATGGTCCCTTACACATTATCTGATCCCCAAACCTGTTGGAACAGAACAAGAACTTAAGAAAAATTGGCCTTCATCTAGCAAATTCAAACTAATAGTAGTGGTACGCGAAAAAAGTAGTGACAAAAAAAGTTTGTTCAATTGGAATGATTCGGACTTCAGTGACGAAATTCCAGTGGTCTAACGGCGATCTTAACTTGAGGTGCCGTACAACCATAGAAACAAACGACAAAGCCATAACAAAAGCAATAGTCGAAAATTGGTTTTTATCAATTGGTACACCAAAAAAGTCACTTCATTTTTTTTTTTACCAATAATAGCAGAAATTTAGATAAACAAACAATATATCTCATAATTAGGGCAACCCAACTCCTCATGCAACTGTTTGAACTGCCCTGTCGAAACTCTCTTCTGCAGTCGATGCACGCTTTACTAATATGTGCTCTGGGTCCGACAGTTTCAATTGGCTGAGAAGAAGCAAAACAAAGAAATCATGTAAATATTATTGCAACAACATTATAAAACAAGAGATTTAGGTGATGAGTAAAGTAGTACCAGAAGTAAATTCAAACAAACAAAACCAAAAGAAATGATTTGAGTCATTCTATTCAAGGGATTTCTCCTAAAAAATGGCTATTCCAATTAAAAAATAAAAAATAAAAAATAAAAAATAAAAAATAATTGAGGATCTTATTTCAATACACTCCAACTTTCATATCACAAACCTGAGAAAGCGTGATGATGGTTTCCCAAGGTGAAGACTGCAGACGACAAGGTTTGCAAGTGTTTCAGGATCCTTTGCATCCTGCATTAACCATAAAAAATCTCACATAATTCAAAAGAAAGAGAGAAAATAATCGAAAAAAAAAAAAAACTATATAAACTCTATCACAAATTTAAGATTACAAAAAAGTGCATATTAGACTTAAATGGAAAAGAAAATATTGAACAGGAAGTATCGTGTTTCAGTATAAAATTGTTACACACAACTAAAATTAAAACAAATATTCTACTTGGTAATCTAATTAAAGTCCACCTTGTTCAGGGATTCAAGCAGAAGTGTCTCAGCCTCATCAAATTCGCCCTTGTGCATGCAGCAAACAGCCTTACCATTCAGAATCAAACTAGTCATCGGGTACTTCTCTGAGAAGTCCTGGAAAATAAGATATGCTTCCTGGATCTTCGAACCACCCTAGCAAATAGAAATAGCCGAATAGGTAAAGTTATACAAATCCTCAGTTTAAACAGTGCAAAAAAAAAAAATATATATATACATATATAGATCATGGAATAAAATTTTTACCACGGCCAAGTTTAGCCATGCATTAGCAAGTTGAGTTAAGGTGTGGTCTTCGTCTATTCCTTGCATGACTCTCAATTGTTTCTCTGCATAATCTGATCGGTGCATCTTGAGAAAAATTTGGACATTCAAAGCATACCTGCAGGAAGCTTAATGTTGTGTCAAGCCCATGATTGTTAATATATATTGATATCAAAGTTTTAAATCCGCCAGAACAGAAACAGACATGTACACACACAGCACACACAGTACATGCAAACTTAATTGGAATAAGTGACCTCAAAATGAGCATAAAATTTCGTAAAAACCGGTAGAATATGGAATAATTTACAATATGCAATCATGTTCTTTACTGGATTTGGAAATAAATTAGACATTTCTTCGCGAAGTAAAACTTATGGAAACACATTCTTGGGAGTCAAAAGGGAATCGTGGAGGATGAAGATTAGTTAGGTTGTATCCTGAAAATTTCTGAAAATATTGTATGCAAGAAACTTCCGTATTCATATATTTAAAAAACATTATTTTATTCAAGCAATCACTCACAGTTCCATTGTTCCCCCAGTATTTGTATGTTTCAACGCCTCATTGTAATCTTGTTCATGCATGAATATAATTCCTGCAATAAGACGTAAGATCGGGTTGTTTCCAATGGCTGGATCTCCTAACCACTCATGGAGGCTTGAAATTGCCATTTCCTACACATGTATTATTAGCCCAGCACAGTTAGGATAATCATCTGGCAAAGCAATTACCAAGAAAATCACTACTCACATGAGATCATTTCGACATGCAACAATGAGGAAAAAGTAACTGAAATGAAGTGCACTCAATCAGTATCATAGTAGTTATCTCTTTCATCCCCAAAGTTATACATGTAAATTCTACCGCCATTTTCAGTATAGCATGCTACATTCATTATGTTCTGAACTATGATGTCTCGGTATATTTATCCTAGAATTCCACATCAGTTATTTATATATTTCTCATTCTTCCAAAATAGCAAAAAAACTTCTTCTCCAGCATAAGATCTAATCATATCCTCCTAGTCTACTTACAAGCTGCAATCCTACTCCCCAAAGCTAAACAAGCAAACAATTCAACACCCCCTAAACCAAAATAAATAGAAAAGTAATTCATGAATTCTAAAGAGGGATTCCATAAACCATGTCACTGCTATGAGCTATCAGCCTATCGCCTATCATCTCCAAATCTACAATTTTCTTTCAGAGAATCAGTCCATATACTTGAACCTGATTCACAGGTAAAACCCAGGTTGATTTATTCCTTGAGACCATCATCAATTACTCTATACTCCGGAAAGAAATAGCGAACTCGGAACCTTCACTAGAGTTTTGGCAATTCCAGATCCACGTCCGAAAATTCAAACCAATACAACGTAAATCCCACGATTTTAATAAATCATAGTAAGTACCCATAGATCAAATGCATTTTAATTAAAAACAAAAAAAAAAAAAACCAAAAAAAACAAACCCAAGAATCACCTTGTTTGCAGGGCTCGAGAGATACAGAGCAAGCAGCTTCACAGCCTGAAGTGGCGTTGCCGCAGCTGAATCAATCTCACTAATAACAAGCTACGCACCATAAGATCAAAGAAAACGAACAAGTTACACGAGTCATATCCAGCTCATAAAAACACAACACAACAAACCTAAAAAAAATTGAATGAAAATCCAACAGATCGACAAAATAACAATCAAGAGCCTCCCAATCGAAGAATAATCAGATCTTACCTGGTAACTTCCAAGAGCAATATAAGAGCGGTAAACTAGAGAATCCCTCTCGACGATTTCATCTGAAGAAAGGTTAGGGATTTCGCTGTTGTTGATCGCCGCCTGGTACGCTCCCAAGTAGAAATTGTTCCTCAATCCGAATAGCGGATCGGGTCCTCCGGCCGCCGCCATTGTTCAGATTTCTGTTCGTTTTGGGTGCTTACAAATTTTCCGGCAAAAGTGAGATCGTGAGAATGGAGGACGATGCGAGTTCAACCGAATCAATTTTAATATTAGGTACCTTTTAGTTTTTTACATATATAATAAAATAATAGGAATAATAATTTTGTAATTCTTTAATCAATTGTTAGTGTATTAAAAATAGAATAATTTTGTACTGCTTTGTAAATTAAATAGGAACTAGTACTAATACCCATGTATAATATAGGTGTTGAGTTAATGAATATATGTGTAAAATTATTTATGTTTAATACCAAATTTAACTCCAGAGCAAAATATAAAAAAAAAAAAAAACATCACCAAACATAGATTTTCGCCATATCAGCATCCGAAGCGTGAGAATCTGTCATCAGGCTCAACCTTATTTTAAATTAATATATAGAGGAGGATTATTTAAATATTTTGAAATAATTAGTTAGTATTAATTGAATTTATTTTGAAAGTGTAGAAACAAATAAATTGACCAAAATATATGGACTCACGTGTGCAAGACTAATGTAAGATTCCTAATTTCGTAATGATGCAATCACGATCTCTCATCCTCTTTCTAAATCATCATATCATACATGATAAAAAGTGCAAAACTTATACATGATAAAAACTTAAAACTTCACAATTTAAATTTGTATTATATATAAAAATTGTTGTTCTACAATCTTTAATAGTCTGTTGGACTCTCTACAACCGATAGATTTCGGGATTGTAATTTTTAACTTCTAAGGTGTACTTACAAAAATGTAAAGTCTCCATAAAATTGTGAGGTGTATTTAGTCTAGGTTGATATCGCACCCAACGTTTGCGAACAAAAGCTTATTTGTTTGTTAATCGATCTTTTGAATTAGGTTCGTTTAATAACTGAACGAACACAAGTTCATTCGCGAATGTTCGATAATGTTCATGAACATTAATTGAATATAATTTTATTTTCTTTTTTTTATATATTTACATGATATGTTTAGAAAATTAATTTAATATATAAAAATATTATTTTTAAAATTTTCGAGTTCGAACGAACAAATTTCGAGTTAATAATAAATATAAAAAAAGTTTATGTCCTAAATTATCACGAACGAACGAACACGAACATTGTGCGAATGTAAACGAACACGAGCTCGAAACGGCCAAGCTTGGCTCGCTCGATTCAATTACAACACTATAACTTTACAACGCTGTTAATAGAACTGTGAAAGGCACACAAATATGCAGTAGCTATGACCTGAATTGTACAATATTGGCTACACAACCTTGCTTCCTTCATTCTTAAGAGAATTTCTAAAAACGCGCATTCCGTTTTCTGTGGCTATCACGGCTGTGCACCTGCGATTTCATATGCAAATTATGAATAGATACGTAACAAAAGAGAAGAAAGAAAAAAATGACGAAAAACAAAACAAAACAAAAAATGAAGAAAAATACTCTGAACTCACGGGATTCTGGAAATGACCCCATGCTCGACTACGCCAGCTACCTGATCAAGTCTATCAGCCACTTCACCTGAAATGAAATAAATCCCCTAGTAATGAAATACTCTATAAGAAAATTCGCACACAATGGGAGATTTAATGTATAAAAGTTAAAAAGGATGTAGAATTGTATTTTGTACCAAGGTTTGGAATCGGAGATGTAAAGATTACATCAAGAACGTTATGTCCTTCTCTAGTGACGAGCGGGAAATTACCTCCTAATGGGCCCGCATAGCCTACAGCCGGTCTTCTCCAGACCTTTTGGTATAATATAAAGAAACAGAATGCAGTCTCAGAATTTTGGATATTTAATTATACTTGGGCTGTAACAAAAATTATGCATCATTATATAATATTGTCGTTGATTAATATGATTGTAAATCAAACTAGTTTGATTGATTACCTCAGCATCACCAAGAAACAGGTCGTCTATTTCCTCAGCAGTTTCTAACCAGTTGACCTGAGAATGAGATGTACTGGAAAGTGTAAATTTCAAACACATGTATCATTGTAACTTCAAAAGAACTTTCATTTAGCCTTACAGAGTTGATTAGAACTGGAATTGATCCATCTAGAACACCTTGATATTGCTTGGTACAAATGAGAACCAGTTTTCCAGCAGCTCTCAGTATGGCCTGACAAGCTGAATTAATCAGTGTATCTGAACAAGAGATCTCGATGTCTAAAGGAACTCATATGCTTAAATAATGGTAAAAATGACCACAAAGCACAACGTCATGGATTCGTATTTACAAATTTACAGAATAATTATGATCATAAATTACTTAATAAACAATGCTTGGAATGACTTCACCATGGTGCTGAACAAAAGGGAATCTTTACTGAAAAACTTGAAAGGAAAACACCACAATATTAAAGATGATAGTATTTTATGTGTATCCTCCAAATGACATTTCAAGTGCTGAAGATAAATAATTACTGACGATTTTTTTTTTTTTACTTTTGACTGACCTTTTCTTGGATTAAGGATTCACCACCCAGCAACTTCTTACGACCAATAACTGCTGTTAGTGACTCTTCTTCGATGACATCAGCATCACTGAATGCTAAATCAATCTACAGACAAGGACAAGAAATCTGGTTGCTTGCAAGAACTCAAAACTAATATTGTTGTTGAGCAGCGATAATTTGAATTTTGAGTTCCTATCAATAGACACATTATAATAATTTGATGCAACTTTAGCATGTCAAGAATGAGCACGAGATTCATCAGCTCTTGTTTCCTGACAATATATTGCTACCTTAATTTTGCTCAACTATACCACAGAACAGAGATACACAATCATACACTTTTTTTTTATGAGAGGCAACTGCCATATGACCAAATAAATATCAGAACATCACCACGCAGATCAAATTCCAAACACCATAAAATAATTATTTAAGGCTGTAAGAATTTGTAAAAACCACCGAAGATTTGCTCACTTTCGAGCTGTCTCTGTAATCATCCAGAGGGACACCTGCCTTTGCTGCCTCACTTGCACTGTCGACAGATCTGCATTACAGTTTGCTAGTTACTCCTAATGAAGAAACGAGAGAGAGACAGTAGGGCAATCAAGTGATGATACTTGGTTCCTTTCAATTATTAACTACTTAGCGCCTATTCAAGTACTCATTCAAATCAAAGAAATTCAGAACATGTGACTATGTAAAGAAGGAAAACATACTGAAGAAGCATAATTGCTACATTGAGGCCGATATAGAAGGATGCCATTCGACAACCAAAATAAGTAAGTCAATCGTTGGTATAGACAAACAACAACTATAAAAAACAAAGCAAAGAAAAACGAGACAATCTTAACATGATCATTGTCCTCAAAATCCATTTTTTTTTTTAACTCACGTAGGGATGCCGGTAATATCTTTGATGGTTCCGGATCTAAGTTGCCGGCCTAAATACTGTATAGCAAAACCAGAAGCTCGGCCCGACCCCAACCCTATCACCATCCCGTTTTCCACAAATGAATCCACCTTTTCAACACAAGTATCAAGTTTCACTATCCCAATGTGAAGGATTAAAATCGGCTTTCACCATTTGTAGAAACTTCACAGCAATAAGATACCATTTACTTCATACTCTTCGTGAAATTGAACCAGAAAGAGTGGCTATTAATACTCGAAACAGATCCAATTTGTGCTTGAAAACGTGATTCTTCAACACCAAGAACCAAAATCGTGCAAATCGATTGTGAATTTCAAAATGTAAAAAGATGGACAAAAAAAAACAACGGATAAAAGAGTAATTACTGTGAATTTAGCGGCTTGGAGGAGAAGGGTAGAGTTGTCGGAAAGCCTCGATCGGACGGTCATCGGAAGCGCATTGTAAATACTGTTTTTCCGGTTTGAGTGAGAGGTCGGACTGAAACTCGAGAGCGGATATACTGTTGACGATGATGATAAAGCCATGATTTTATAGCCAATTTTCTTATTGAGTGTTTGAATGAATGGTTGTATATATACGTACCGCAGCTCGTGAAGAACTACACAAGTGGATAAGGTGTGGCTTTTAAGCATTTTTTTTCAAACATAAAACTGAACGAAAGATTGACGCCCCTCATCTATTATTAAAAACTTTTTACATTAAGAGACCTGCATATTATTTAGTCAAAATTGCATTATATGTTTTCACATCTACTCTTTTTTTGTAGTCTAATATGCTTCTAATAACCGTTTTCCCGCTATTTATTATTAAGTGGCAGTTTTTTTTTTTATTTTTTTTATATCTTTATTAATTCTCTCTCTTGTATCTTTTTATTTCCATCTCTTTTCTATCTCTTATTCACTCTCTCTTTCTTTTCACTTTTTGCTTCTTCTCTCATTTTGTTCCTGTCTCTTTCCTCTCTATCTTTTTTTTTTTTGTTTCGCCTATTTTATCTTCTCTGCTCGAAAATCATGTCGGCTATACCCAGAAAATTATGATGCAATTTTCGACGCCCTAGTCCAGTTCTTCGATTCTACGGCGGTAGACTCGACGCCGATTTTCCAGTGATATTTCCCAATGGATGATTCGATGTCGTCAACAACCTCGGAGGGGAAGGATTCGCATCACGGTAACTCTTCTTGCAGCCAAAATAATTTGAGGTAACTGCCACTCTCAATTCATCTTCATTTTTTTCTCCCTCTTTCGATTTCTTTACAAAAATTTTAGGGTCCTTTTATTTTGCTTTTTGGTGACGTTACATGACAAATTATTTGGGAGAAACGATGATTGATTGGAAATTTTTTGTATTTGGAATTTTTTTTTTTTCAAATTGAACAAAAAATCAATAGTTTTTATGTGGATGTAGTGCTACTAAATATTAGGATCTGGGGTTCAGGTTAAGACAATTTTTTCGAGATTAATTTAGTTTTCGACTTTCTTGTGGTGAGATTCGTTTGTGATGTTTATATTAATTATTTGATTATTTTTAATGAATGAATTGTAATTTATTGTGAATCATGTCCACTCTTCCAGTTTTTGGGTTTCTTGTATATTGATTATTCTGAATTGATATGCAGTAACAATTGTTTTCATGTTACTTATCGTTGTTATGTTATAATAACAATTTTTTATTGTTGTTTGACTGTTGTTATGTTATTGTTTTGTTGTTACTTTGATATTTTTTTTCAATTTTCCTTTTTGTTTTTAAATGTGATTTATTGAATGACAATAATTTTGTGTGTTTGTAGTCTACTTTATCATGGTTATTATTGTTGTTAATTTAATTTAATAAATATTTGGTTTTTAAGTATTTCTATTTTATGCATGTATATAACAAATTGATTAATATTTTTTTTTTTTGTTTTTTATTCTTAGGCATTAATATTTGAAGAAGAAGAAGAAGAAGAAGAAGAAGAAGGACAAAAGAAGAAGAACAAAGAAAAAACGAAGTGTGAGAAGGAAGAGAGAGAAGAAAAAAGAGAAAGAGAGAGAAAGAAATGAGTTATTATTTTGAATTTTGATTAATGTAACTTCCTATTCAAGTACTTTTGAAATTCATCATATTCCATAGCTTTTATAGAATTCTTTATTATAAATTGGGCAGTTATAAAATTTTCCCAAAACTGAACTGAACTGTATTGAGTTGTACAGTTGGTTTTCAACCCAAACTACACATTGGTCCTTTAGGGCCCAGCCCAGAGAAACAATGTGCCATTTGATGGATAGGCCGTTAAAAATATAACTTTTTAAGCCTCAGAAAATTCGAATTTTTTACCAGAAAATTGTAAAAGAATTAAGGTGTGGAAAAAAAAAAATACACAAATGAATGAGAGGACCAAAATAAAAATCCTGTATTCAGACTTCAGTGAATACGTTTTACTATTTTTTTAATTGTAAAACGTATTCACTGAATACGTTTTCTTTTGTAAAGAAATCTGAAAAAACGTATTCAAGGAATACGTTTTCTACACAAATTGTATGGAAAACGTATTCCTTAAATACGTGCTTTTTATTGTTTTCCACTTCCTTTTTTTTTCTTTTTTTTTTGTCCACATGTTTTTTTATTTTTTTTAATATATAAATTGCTCCAGAAAATTCACTTTATATATAATATCGGGAAATGCTATCGTCCACTTCCGTTACGAAACCATTTTGTCAGGATTTGTAACCGTTAGATCATCGTGTAACCATTGTGTTTGTGGATATTTGATTTAACGGTTACATATCTCGACAGAATGATTCCGTAACAGGACCGTAGAATCTCTTGTAATAAGAGATAAGGAAAAAAAAAACAACTTTGAGAAAAATGTCAAATGCAAAAGGGCATACAAACATAATGATAATATTAATAATATAATAATATCTAGAAAAAAATAATAAAATAAGAAGAAAATAAAGTAGGAAAAGAGCAAAGAATATAGAGTGTTGTTGGCAGCCCACACACAGAGCATATTTTTAGCAAATGTGCTTTGATATATATATAAAAATAAAAATAAAAAAAAAATCAATGTAAAAGAAGAGAAAAGTGAAGTTAGTGAATGTGAGAATCATGTTCTCTTCACTTTCTTTATTCTGGCAGACATCATCCACCCAAATTTAGGGCATCCAAAGTCTCTCCTTAAACACAACTTTGTATAACCTTCGGTCGAATTGATTCGTTATACTTTATATATATATATATATATATATATATACATGTATATGCTATGAAATGTCATAATCGTGTATATGTTGTTTCTTAAAATATGACATTTTAGTTTGAACGTATGCGTATTCGATTGAATAAATACGACTGTCTAACGGTTAAATCTGTCTAACAATAACTTTACTATTCTCTAAAATAAAATTTGATCTCGGATAAACTTCTTGATTTTTCAGATCATAATCAACATGCCCTTTATGTGGGCAAGCATGAGACAATAAATCATTATAAACCTACACATGATAAGTACTCAAATTATGGTAGCCATTTGCTCCATATGATTCATATTTCTTTTTAACACTTCATCATCTCACATTGAGCACCCTTTCAAATGAGAGCTCTTAAGTTCGAATATACGTTTTTTTTGTATGAATACATTGAAAAAGTATACAATAATTGTATATTTGCTATTAGCATGTATTGAATTGTTCATAATTTTTGTACCAAGTAGTGGGATTTTAGGTCAAACAACATCAATGGCTTCAATATGCTTTTCTCATCATTCTGTATAATAGCTAGTAACCGCATATCATTTTAGTAAACAAAAAGATGTGCACTGCTATTCTGCACTCTAGCATTATTAATTAAGTCTTCTTAAGTTGACTAAAGATAGTATACTTTTAAGGAAAATGTTACGGTTCCCGTTACGGTACCATCTCGTCGGGACTTTTTAATTCTGCACTCTATTCTATACTGTACAGTTGTACTGATTATGTTCACGGGCATATACTGATATACGAGTTTCTTTCTAAAAGTGTCAGCTTATGAATTATCTCAACAATAAAAACAAAAAGAATTCGAACGTTGGGGTTTTGTCCCAGCTGGCCTACCACAAAATCTAACTCTAAAAATTAAAAAAAAAAAAAAAAGTGTTACACATCATTTAATTTTATTTTATCCACAAATAAAATACCAATTGTGAGCCTTTTGGAACATAAATTATGGGTCTCATATTCATATTACAATGTAAATTTTATCAGCCCAGGACTTTATTAGAAGCTAATAATTTAACATTAGATGAATTGTTGCTAATTTCTTTATAAAATTTCAGGGTTTATCCAGTGTGCCTCATATTTAGTTAGCCTCAAGAATGATTTTTTTAGCTTGCCATTGGTTCTAATCTCATATCAATTTTTATGTTATTAATAACCCGTATAAATTAAGCTGTTAAACAAGGAAAAAAAACTAATTATTCTTTTTTTTTGGTACAGGGACCTTCCGGTTTCCGGATCCACAGGGGAACCGACTAATCCGGAATCGAGCCGGGTA
>CACSLK010027833.1:12682076-12695111 GCA_902706635.1 Striga hermonthica
AATAATTCCCTAAACATGCATTTAACCTCTTTTAAAAAAAAAACTGAGATTTATACTCAGCAATTAGGCCCTATACTCAGCTCAAATACTTCACATTAAGCACATGAAACAAGTAGTAAAACACCTGAAAAGAGTTCGGCAAAACACAAGACAACTCATGGCCATTAAAACCGAATCTAAAGCACATATGTTCCGCATGAATTCAACTTTTTTCAGCTCCATTAACTGAATGCAAATAGTCTCATCATCAACACCAGCAAAACAAGAAAACAAATAACTTAAGTAATGTCCTGCTCAGTTTTCTCACTGTTTAATCAGACATAATAATGACTCTTCTAAAACCAAACTAAGCATATAACCGCATATGAATTCGGCCAACAAAGTACAAAGGGGCTCAGCAAAATAAATTATAGCTAGTCCATATAAAACCATAAAAGTTCAGCCGTCTACCTGCCTCGGGACTAGGAATAAAACCGAAAGGGAGGCCCGGCTGGCTCTCGGCTCTCAAAAAGGCTCGGTTCAGCTGCTGCCCAACCACTGCTCGCAGAAAAGAAAGCCGACCGATGTTGCTTGTAAGTCGTCGGCTGCTCGCTGTCGAACGACGGGGCTGCTGCTACTCGGAAAAGAAACCGACGGAAAGATGGCTACTCGAAGTCAAAGGCAAAACCTGTCGGAATGGGCCGTCTATGATCCCTAAAAAAGAGTCAATTTGCCAGTGATTTGAGGTCCTCGTTTGTTCGATAAGGCCCCGAACAGCTGCCGTTATTCTCACATGGGACTCGAAAGGGCTGCCACTGCTGCTCGGGCCCTAGACAAAGGCCGACGGGATGCCGCTGCTATGCTCAAAGGTCGCTTGGCTGAGAATGGGGCTTGCTGCTAGCCACGCACGGCCACCGACGGATTTACATAGGGGCCCGTAGGGGCACGGGCCCCTGTAGAATTTTTAACAAAATAGTATATATATATATATATATATTATATGTATAAAGATATTATATATTGACATAAAAAATACATGTTATTAATTATAATGTAAAGTTATTTTAATATAAAAAAAAATAAAAAGAAAATGTTTAAAATTATTTAACCAGTATATTATTTTTTAAGTTTTGGAATTTATGCTTATGTTATACTCAACTTCTTGTTTATTTATTTTTGCATCTCAAAATACATAAAAAAATAAATATTATACATAAATATATATACTATATAGTGTTTTGATCGAATGTGTTCATATTCTTAAAATTAGAATGTGAGACTCAACTCTAGTTATTAAATAAGAAAAAAAAGGTGTTTGGTTTTAGATTTAATCTTATTACTTATTTTAATTGGTTAAATATTAATTTGACCATTGAATTTCGACGTTGACCGTAGTTTGTGCCCCGTTATTTTCAAAGTCTGCGTCCGCCCCTGCGCACGACTGCTGTAGAAAGAAAATCGAACAGGGGCTGCTTCTCCGATGGCAATGACGGCTTGCTCGATGACTACCGACAAATTCCCATTTCTGGAAGGACGTGAAGCAGACGCCGGATAGAGTTGCTGCTCAACGTTGGTTTTCGCCGACGCGAATTGACGCACGACAGCTGCAAATCACGGGCGATAGAAAGAAATTTGTCGCTGCAACTCGCCAGTCGGAAAGCTTGCTCCGATTGGCGATGGAAGTCCGTAGCTGAAGAGAACCACCAGGATTCTCGTCGTCGGGACTGGTTTCAGTCGCGGGATGTTCGAATCGCCGTTCAGCCGCTGCCCTTGGTCACGGTTGACGGCCCCTTTGTCGCACAACTGTCGTTCACCTGCCTCGCGTCGTCGGTTGTCTGTCGACCGAAAGGAATTTCTGAGGGAGGTGGGATGACGGCTCAATCAAGAGAGGAGATGTGGCTAGGGTATAAGGGCTACGAACGATTTTAAAGGTCGAGGGCCTAATCTGTTGCAACCGCTCGAGAAATTTGGGGGGAACCTCTTGTCGCTGCAATTTCGCGAGAGAGATCGGAGAGAGAGAGACCGAGAAAAGCGATCGATTCTCAGAATTTGTTGCTTCTTAAATTGGGTCAAGAAGGAAGAAATAAAACTTATTTGGGCCAAAAATTAAAGTTGTTTCAAATGCGATTTACGGAATCTGGAGTTGGCTTCTTGGGCCGCGGATTTGGGCCAACAGAACGGTAAGTGGTTTTGCTGAATTGGGCTGAGACATAAACTACGACTGGGCTGAAGCTTTAACAAATAGACACAAGAAGAACTTACCAAAAATTTAAGCACATACTTGAACACATAGAATTTAATAACACTTATGGGGCGATTGTTTATAGTTTCAACAGTAAAAAAATCAATTAAAATTCAAATTTAACTCAACTTTAATTCAATCCCACTATCTCTCATATTATCAACATAATTAAATAATATCAACCAATCATTTTTACACATCACATCAACTTTAATTCACTATTCATCTACTCACATAATTTTAACTAACCATCACTTCCAATCATTTTTCTCCTACTTTACATCAAATTAACTTTATTTATTTTATTTAAATATTATTTTAATACATCCACTATCAACTAACCATACCACTTTTTTCAAAGTTAACTATAGTTAAAAAATAAATCAAATAAAAACTAGTTGAAACAATCACACCCTTAGGGAATTAAATTAAATACACAAGTACACTTAAGGTAAATAATTAATTAATAACCATAACGAGCAAATAATAATAAGACGAGGCAAATAATTTAATTATAAGCAATTAAATAATTATATAAGGTCCAGAAAATTCTAATAAACGAACGGGGCTCTACACGGATAGTCGTAAATTATGCGGCTTTCGATTCGTATATACGATTCGTTAATTATGCGGTTGAAGACTAGGGGAATCATCCCAATTGTGCGATTATTATGAGATATGATATGTGAATCGCGCAATCAACCCAATTGTGCGATTATTATGGGACATGTTACGCGAATCGCACAATAAACCTAATTGGCGACTATTATGTTACATGTTATGCGAATCGCACAATCAACCTAATTGTACGATTATTATGGGACATGTTATGCGAAATGCGCAATCAACTCAATTGTTCGACTATTATGGGACATGTGTGATGTGTGCAGGTCAACCCAATTCTGATTTTGACAATTGTACCTGGATTACGAACATTTGATTCACATTGACCTCTTTGTCTTCGTCGCCCGAGTCACCATTATGCGTGTTGGTTTGGTCATCATTAGTGTCATCGTCACGAGAATGACCTGGTTGGTTCGAACAACCCGGGGTTTGATCATCAGCGCCCCGAGAATATCCAGTATGGATAAATGAACTAGGGCCTGCTTGATGTGAATATGGGGCCTCGTGGGAAAATGCAGAACTACCAACACCAAAAGAACTCAGAAATACACCTTGGGACGCCATCATTTGCGTGAAGCTTTGTTGCGCCGTCCCCGAAATCCCTACATTTACTTGCTTCTCCAACTCCACGTAAATGTTGGGATTTCTTTGTTCTTCATTCAGCTCTAAGATATCCTCACTGGATTCAATTTTCATCTTCACAACTCGTTCCGTTCCATCAAATACTGCCCACAATATGTACTCAAAATTACAAGGATCGGCTTTCAATAATGCTTGAGCACGAGAAACTACTTCAGAATATATTTGTCGGCCGTAATTTATTCTCATTAGCTCTGTCACTCCACCAAGATATGAACCCTCGCAAAACGAACCACCAAAGTGCACCAATACTCTAACACGGTTGCTAGCCATTCAAATAAGTGAACAACAAAAAGAACTAAAAAAAAAGAAACAGAAAAATGCAGTAGATGAATGGTGCAAGCGTTAAATTGTTAGAGGTCACTGTTTTTTTGCCTACATGATAAATGCAGAGACCAAATCCTCACCTGTGAAAAAGCAGTCAATTAATGAGGTGCGCAACTTATGCGAAAGATTTGCTAATGAATTCTATATAGTCGTAAAATTGTCAGGTCGATGAGGCCCTGCGAAAAAATGACGCATAATCGTACAAAAATATATGCTTTATTCGATTTGGTTATGCGATTCTTAAATATGCGAGCGAAAAAATGTCACATAATTGTCAATTATCCGGAGTATAGATGCGAAATTGTTTCGCATATTAGTAAATTATGCGATTGACTTGGATATGCAATTACCAGAAAATGCGTATTCAACAAACTATGCGAATTAGATGCGAAATATTTTCGCAGTCATAAATTTGCAAGGTTGATATAGCCCTGCGAAAAGAAGGCGCATAATCATCGTAAATTATGTTGCAATCGATTTGTATATGCAATTATTAAAAATGCAAAAGATGTTCGCACATTTGTAAATTATGCGTTTGATGTGGATATGCGATTAAAAAAATGCGAAATATTTACGCATAGTCATAAATTATGCGACCAATTGGATATGCGCTGGTTCATTTGGACATGAGAGTGTAATATCGCATAGCATTTCGTGAGTTTTGGGGTGCAAAGAAATTATTTGATGGGGCGGTGTGTAAAAGAAATAATAAATTTATAACGGG
This sequence comes from Striga hermonthica, assembly GCA_902706635.1. Taxonomy (NCBI): domain Eukaryota; kingdom Viridiplantae; phylum Streptophyta; class Magnoliopsida; order Lamiales; family Orobanchaceae; genus Striga; species Striga hermonthica. Next base: position 12,686,612 of record CACSLK010027833.1, read on the forward strand.
GTGAAAAAGATTTACACCCTTATATATATTCATATATTAAGTTAGCCTCATTCAAAATAAACTTACAATATAATATATATATTTTGAGCACGAGTAATTTGTGGTTCGTGGTTCTCTGCACACGAGAGTACCATCGGGTTGTCGAATTTTGGGAGAAGAACGTGTTATCAACTTACCGGTGCAGTGGGGGCGTTTCTTCTCTAATGAGAGAGCTTCGGCGTGCTTCGACTCAGGCTCTTCTAAACTCAACTCTTTACTTTTATATTTGGCTAATTGTTTGTTATTGAAATTGTTTCCTCCTAAATTACTAGAAATAATTCTCCACTTTTAGACTTAATCTCCCCTTAACATGTAAGAAAAAATGTAAGGGATTGTGGGTGTGACACGTAGCGATTTTGTTCCAACATAATTGGCCTCTAATTTCAGCTATTATTACGAGTGTTGCCACTGCGAAATCCCCTTTATTTTACCCTCTTTTTACCCCTTTCTTCTTGAGCTACTTGCACACGTTTCTCATTAGTCAAAAAGCAACCTGAAAAAATGGCTTTTCGCACGTCCTCCTTTTCACTCCATTTCCCCTCTCTCTTCGGTTCAATATATGAAATTCTAGATTGCCATATCTCCCCTCCTTTTTTGCGCCGTTTTTTAGACCCTTTCTGGGTTTGATCGATGCACATGTTATGTTTGTGTGTGTGCGTTGTTTTTTTTTTTGGGTTTTAAGGGCTTTCGATTAATTTACTGTGTCCCATCGTGTGTTCTTCTGAACGAGCGTCTCAAATATGCTTTTTTTTTTATATTGAAGATATAAAAATGGGGGTAGTTTGGCTCTTGCAAATACGATGTCGGTTGTGGTTTGAGTAGTATAGGATCACAGTGCCTCTAAAGTTGTAGTTCCACCTATGATTTTTTATATTGTGACCCTGAATTCCTTGTAGCTTCCAATATGCTTTTGAAATATCATGATGTACAACTTTTTCATGCGTAGGGTTGTGGAGGAGTGGTTCCCAGTTTGGTGTTGCCAACTTATATTCCCTAGAACCATATACTTTTTTTAGACCTTAAGTTTGAATTGTTGGTGTCGTAGTTGCTATTCCATATTCCTAATTTGTTGGTTAACCATGTTCAGATATACATTGGAATGACTATGAGCTTGTTTCAAACTAGATGATAACCCATGTACATTCGCGGGTGATCAATCTCTTCTGGATTCATATTCATTATACTTTTGTTTTTTAAGTTGTTATAACATAATGGTTTATCTTCTACAGTATGTTGAAGTGTTTCCATCCATGGCTAAGAAGAGGTGCCTGGAAAGAACTTGGATCAAAAGTTATTATTTTCTGCTCCACAAAGAAAATATGTGATCAACTTGTTGCTAACTTAACTCGGCAGTTCGGGGCTCTTGCTATTCATGGAGACAAACCTCAGGGCGAGAGAGTTTTTTTTTATCAGTTTCGCACTGGAATGGCCCCGTACTGGTGGTTGCTAATGTGGTAACTTGTTGTCTGGACATTAAGGATATACTTTTAGTAATTGTTAGATGATATGCAAGTTAATGGCATCTTGGGATTTGCATGAATAAATCTAAATGAAGCATTCTTGCTTATTCAAATCTAGCTACGCATGTGAATTTGAAATAGCTCAGTTTAGGCAGATCTCACTAGGGGAAAAGGAAAGGAAGTAGAAAAACATAGGAAGAGTGCATTGAAACTGAATTTGAGATCTTAACTTTGATATGGTTAACCAAAATTTAACCATTATCACAGGTTCATATTGTACTGTTCGAGCTAAACAAAATTTAACCATTATCACGGGTTCATATTGTACTGTTCGAGCTAAAGTAATGGTACTGATGTCACGAGAAAATTTCATGACTTTTAACTGCATCGTTTACTTGAATGAACTGGTGCCAATTAATTGGTCTGTATATTTAGGAGTTCGCAAAAATTTGGAAACACACGAGATCTTCATGGTCTGCATCATGAGCTAACATTTCAAAAAATGGACGGATCTGGCTTTCATTTTTTTTTCTTTAGATTTTCTTACTCCACTCTGCTTCCCTATTGTCACAGGTGGTCATAAATTTCGACTTCATGACTAGAATCGAGCCCATCATGGGATGTATCCTTGCTGGAGATACAAATATTGAGTGACATCGGGCTTGCCATGACGGACTTCAACTGGCAGCCTGAAGAAAACAGGTCAGTACGCACCTTCGTCTTCTTCTCGAGTGGAGATTGTTAAAGGAAAAAACGTGCTCCGTCAATATATGAGAGACATCAACTCCAAATTTGCAGTTTTTTTTTTTTTTTTATTCATTCTTTTTGCATTTTCTATTTTGATGAACTAACATTCTTGAAACCATTGATTAACATGAAGTACTGGTATTTGTAGATTTTGAAATTGCGGTTAAGGAAGTCCTTCGCTATCCTGAGCCGGCGTCTTAGCAGGAACATCCTTGTGAGGGTTCTGTTTGCAGATAGGTTTTGAAAAAAATTCCAAAAGAAAAAGGACCAAGAAAGAAAGATTACAAAACCTTTGGTTTTACTTTTGACGAGTTTGATCGCGAGAATTTTTGGGGAGTAACAGATGCATGCACTCATTCAAGGTTTTAGTGTTAAGAGGGTTATATATATGTTGCAAAATTCATTTATCTTTGACGTGGACGACTTTGCATTGTTTCTATATTCATCCGTAACACCGTGTTTCTACCATTCAGGTCAACACGTCTGAGCAATTTGAATTTAACATCAAGCTCCTTCAACCAAACTTCATATAGATAGACATTTTAAAAACTAATTTGCGGAAAACAATTTTACTCAAAACATCCTATATTAAAAAATGATGACCCAACGACAAACTTTTTTCAGGGAGATGGTTATTGTATTGTTTTAATCTTTGTTTCTTATTGTTGTGATATACTCCTTTAGATCTTCCTTCATTTTCATAACATATTTCCTAGATATTTGACATTACTTTCTATAAATTTAATCTATCAAACATTAATTTCTCTAAATTTAACCTATCAAACAACTTTGCTTGATAAAGATTTTGACAAACTGCTAGAGGATTATGGAAATGTGCGGAGAGCGGACCAACTGGAAAGGAGGCGGACTGCAACCTTGGCAGCTTCGATGGGTTACACTAATTCCAAAGTGCGTTCTTTCGCAAAAAGGGAGTTATTCTAATGTTGTTCAATTTTTATATTTTTGTCCTACACAGGACTATTTTGGTATATTCATTGCAAATTCTATTTTTTAATCAAATAATACAAATATTTTGTGTGCCTTTAAAAAAATTAAATGTTTGAACTGAAGGATTGTGGAAAAGTCTTTATGCATATTTACGCTCATCGGCCCCACATGTGAATTTGTCTGAAAACATTGTTTGGCCGAGGGTAATTTACATTCTGAAGCTGAAACATCGTTGTTGTCGTTGTTGGTTATAATATGTTGTATCTTGGACATCACTTCTTAATCCTGTCTATTCTGATATACTTGGAACTGGTATTGAGAATATTTTTGTTGGAATATGTGGAATCAAAGACGGATTTCGATAGTGGATGCTCACTCCATTTGTTTTTTATTTTAAACAAGGTTAAGTTTCAACTATATTTACTTTGCACATCTTAATGGATTGAGTTGGTTTAAGTAAGTAGCATAAAGTCGTACCTTATGAGGAAGTTAGAGTCTTTACTGATTATTTTATATTAGATTTCTTTTATTCTCAGTTTTACAGGTGTCATCAGTTTTCTATATTCTATATTTATTGTTTTTATTTTCTTGTTTATTTGGGGCAGGGCGTGAGTTCGATAGTACGTGTTCCTGTAGAGTTAGGACTTGTTATAACCAGTGCAATTCTCATGGGGATATTTGGACCTAATTTATTATTCATTTCGCTTCTGCTAAGTTTGTAGTTGAAGATAAAATAATGAATTAAATAATTAAAGTTGCACTAATATGAACGATGGGTAACGATGATGATAATTGTTGTCGTGTAAAATGTGTCCGGGGCCCTAAAATGCAGTGAATATGAATATTTCGTATGTTAGGATGAAAAAACTGCTCTTGATTGTTGGTATGTCGAGCTCGTAGCCTCAATGATGTTTATTTATTTTTTTAAAGAAAAATTTTGTGACACGAATTGTGTGATTACTTGAACTGTATTATTGTAAGCTTTTTACTTTTCTTAGTTTTCTCTGCCTTCAATATAGGACTAACTCTGAAAATGCACCGTTTTTGTGCGACTGATTTTATTCTGCTCTTTCGAGGTCTTGTAGAGTTCCCGTTGTGGAGTAAAGAGATATCCAAACCAATGGCCCGCCGTCTCTAATTCCAGCTCTAATTCCGGTCATCTGATGCTCGATCTGGACAGATTCTGTCTCAGAACTCTGACCTTTCGCTTGAATTTAGAGTTTTTAATTTTTGCGCTATACGCGATAGATGGAATTATTCCACGCCTTCTTTGCCAAGTGGTGGTGCTTGATATTGGAAGGAGGCGGGAAACCACCAACTCTGGCGCCGATGAGCGGCGTGGGCTCACTGCAGGTGCGCCGCCACAGGGAGGCGGTCGGAGTGTCATGGCAGCGGCGTTGTCCAACAGCACGTTTTCTAGCCTGAGCGAAAGCGAGCGGGAGGAGAACAACGACCAGATGGCGTCGAGCTCGCTGACGGCGGTGGCGACGGGTCCGCGGGAAGGAAGAAGCTCCGTCTGTCCAAGTACCATCATCGATGCAGGAAGTAAGTTATCTCCAGGTAAATTTGAGTATCCCTTTCATTGCTGCATATGTCTTATTTACTGCCTTAGGCGAAAGAAGTTGCTAAATCAACAACTAATCTACCAATTTATTAATTTTGAAGAAAAGTAAATGTGTGTTTCTGATTAGGAAGCTAAATAGCTAATGGGTACAAATGTCTCGCATATTTCTAGCAACCCATAAAATAAACCACTGCTGAAAGTGACCTGTATTGATTATGTTTTTGTTTCCTTTTTTTTAGCGTAATTATGTGATTTGTCATTTGTCGGTGCAGGTGTATATGATACTGTGTTCGATGTTGACCATGATAAAAAGAGAGCACAAGTATGGGTCTTAAGCCGAATGGATGTACTTTCGACGGTGCAGATGCTGCTGGTGTAGATTATACTTTGAATAGGTAATGCGGCTCGATTTCTATATTTTATAGACTTTAAGTGATTTATTTTTACTTATTTTTTGTCAAACCGCAAGACACAAAATTTCTCCCATATCACCAGTAAATTTTTCAAAATAAAAGTAATTACGTGACCTGAAAAACCGTCGTGATATTCGTTAGTAATTTTCTTTTATCCAAAGAAGAGAGTTGCAGTAATTAATCGACTTATTTACGAGTTTATATTTGTTTGTTAGAGCACTATCTGCTTGGTATGATGGACTAGAGTGGTTCGATTTGTTGTGTAAGCGTGTTATGGAGCAAGATTGGTCCTGGAATCGGCCGGCTCTCGATTACTTGGGACTATACCACGCAGCTCGAAAGTGAAAACGAATCAGGAAATTTGTGCAGGTTCAATAAATGCTACAATATTTTTTTTTAATCATTCTTTAAACACATTTATGTTCAGTTATTTATCAAAGTATGATGACATTTTGGGTACAAACCAAGTCTTGAGCTCATATATTATTTACTAATCAGCAAGCAGGAGTTCAATTGGCCCTTGGTCTTATGATTAAATACAACAACTCACATATTTTACGGGATTGAGAATGCACGCACGAGGACCAAGTCGTCGAGAAAGTCTTATCCGGCGAGCGAAGGTGTGAAGAAGCATACTGGTGCTCCGTTCGTCAGCAGGCTCGACGCCCTCCTCAAGTCCAGCTTGGGAGAGCCATGCATCGTCGTTTAGGGAGCGAGAGGGCGCCGTGAGAGACCCGCTGCTGAGCTCCAGAAGCAGAGTCAACGCCAATTCTCAGATCACCATTGTTGGCTCCAAGGTTTATCCTATCGAGGCCCTCAATCACTAATACGACTTACCTAAGATTCTATTTTTTTCTCTCTGCTTTCGTCTCTTGGTTTAGCTCGATTATATGTTGGGAAAATGTGTGCTTCAAACTTTAATTGATGTCAGCTTGGATTGATTTTCTAATTTCCTCACCATAATTTTGATTCATCATGTAGTTGCGATTTTTTAAATAAAATTTTACGTGATTTAGCTAGGTTACTTCGGGTGGTGGCCCTGGTTTCACATATCTTATTCATGTCTAACATTTTGTGGGAAATTTTGTAAAATTTGGTTCACATCCTGGAATAGTCAACTGTTAATGCATCTCTTGTTGTAAGAGTTTACAAGATTGTTGCTGCATTTTTGTGGTTGTGTTCCATCCTAAACATAATTGCAGTAGTCAGATGAAAGCTGATTTATCTTCGATCCTGTCTCTGCTTTTGCAGGATACTATAATAGAACTCATTAAGCAGGACTGGAGATCTTAGAAAAAGATTCAAAATTTTCAGTATATATTTCTAAATGGACACTGGTTCTTCTCATCGGACTACTCACGGGCCTTGTTGGCTTCCTCAATAATCTCGGGGTTAAAAATATTGTTGGTTTCAAGCTTTTGATTACGGGCAATTTGATGCTAGAGGATAAGTGAGTCCAACTCCGACTAGAGTAAGAATTCTGGAGAGGGCAAGGCGCTTGTTGGGGAGTTTGGACGTTTTGGTAAACTGCTATTCCTATGAAGGTATTGTTATTTTGTTTAGATCAACATTCTGCACACGTGCCTTACTTGTTTGGAAAATTTTGATGGGGTGTAAGACTGAGGTAGAGCTATTTCGATTCGATTATTTGTGAGTTGAATTACGATTGGTCGTAAGTTAATTTTAGTCGATTCTAAGAGTATGTTTTTTTATTGTGGTGAAGAGTGTTAAAGGGTTTTCAACATTTATTTACTTGACAGAACTTATGTGAACACTTTCCTACAAAAGTCCCTTTCTTGAGGTCTCAGTCAGATCTGTGAAGAGATCCTCCATTTTTTCCTGCTGGAGGTTCGTATAATCTTTTCGTTGTATTCGTTGTATTTTTATCCTTCCTGTTCGTTAATTTAAGTTGTGTTTTCAAACTTGTTGGAATAAATATCATTGTTGAATTTGTGGTTGTGTTTAGCTTATTCGGAAGTTGTAGTAATGGGAAGGATGTGGAATTATTTGGATATATCCCACTCGGAACTTAGAACTACTATGCTTGAAATGGATCGTAGTTATGTTTTTCTCTTTTTTTCTTTTCTCGCTCAATCTCTTTTTTGTCTTTGTTATTTGGTTCAAATGATCAACTCCGACAATCTGAATCCTTTTATTGCTTTGAACATGAAAGGTGGTCAGGATTTCTCAACCACGATTTTGTAGAAGAATAAAGTGGCTAATCTGGTCATTGTAGATGAGGCGGTGACGCAGGCTGATCGAACGGTGAAGTCGGCGTGCGAAGCAGATGGGGTCAAGTTCACGTACTCTCGACTCTTGATTTTTGATTAACATGATGAAATGTATGCCGACTAATTTGCAGGTAGGTTCATTTTCGACTGTTGATTTTTCTTATCATTTGAAGTTTTCATTGGAGGCAAATTACTTTCTTTGGTCTACTATATGATTAGTAGAATTCTTCTGTTTAAAATGATTTCATGAAGTTTTCTTATCATTAGTAGAATACTTCTGTTTAAAATGATTTAATGAATTTTTCTTTCTTGTGGTATGTATTTTTCCAGGTATTCTCCCAGTGATCCTTTATCCCCATAATGATAATTTCTTTCGTCTAAACAGCTTTAGTGTGTAGGGACCTCAGGTGTCAGACTATTATGCAGATGATCAACTCTTTGGGTTTATTTTGGAGCAAAAATTGTAGACTTATTTTAATCGATTCTATGTTATTTCTTCGTAACAATTGCAATGGTGAATAATGTTCTAATAGCCTTCTATTTCACAAGTTACCACAGTTGTACACATTTTCACATCAACAAAGGTTGGTTCAACATATCAACATCAAAACAGTTGTAACATCAAAGAAAAAAAAACATATCAACATCAAAACAGTTGTAACACAATGCAACGTTAGACCACATATTATTAGTATTCATAAAAAGTACGTATATGTATTTGTTAAATTTCCCTAAATATTAGTTATAATTATACATTGGACTAGGGCCGGCTGTGCGTGCACAGCCGTCGGGCCAACTAGTATTTCCAACAGAAAGTTACACATGGACATGTAATTTGTTGAACTAAATACCAAATATAAGTAGATTTATATGAATTTTCTTTTCTAAACAAAGTTATGTATCTTGAGCCCAACTTATTTCTCTTTCGTGTAATATATATATACCTGTGTGTAGATGGTGTGTGTATCTATGAAGCCTAGATTTTTCTTAATTTTATAGCAAATATTATTATTAAATAAAGATATCGTAATTGAAAGTATTTATTTTCTTAATCACACACATCATCAGTTGGCTCTTTAATTTTTTTTTTTTTTTTTT
>CACSLK010027833.1:12695283-12725630 GCA_902706635.1 Striga hermonthica
TTATTATTTTTTTAATTTATGATTTTGAAAATGGAATTTTCTTATGATCACATATCTCTCGTGATTAACTTACAGTATTTGCTATTGTTTAGGTACAAAGAGTTGGAGTAATTAACAAGATAGATCAAGAATCTTCAGAACCAAAAGTTCTTGTTGTCGTGCAAGCTCATTTATTAAATCAAGGACCTAGAATTACATCCGACATCCCATGGTATGTGGAAAAGATATTTTCGGAATTACATCTCATTTTCTGTTGTTTTTGAAAGATATTTTATTTTGGCATTAGTTCGTTAGTTCGAACAAGCACCTGGAATCACAGAAAAAGAGAAGATCTTGAAATATATTATTTCCTTACTTAAGTTTATTTTATATTTCATATATATAAGATATTATAGGTCTTATTATGGTATTATATTTTGTAGGTAATCAGAATTAAAGGAAGGAGAATCGTGCTGTATGAGGAGATCATGGAGAGAGAGAAGAAGAGATCTACTTACCTAAGATATGCTATTTTTATGGAAGGAAATTAAGGTTGGAGTCCTATGCCTTGAAGAAGACTCCAACCCTAAGGAGATTCATTTTAAATACCCTAGTGCAAGCTCTCATTGCGGCTGCTGAGTTGCGAGATATTTAGAGCAATATTCGAGCTTCACATTTTGTTCTTGATTATTCAGTTCAGTTGTACACAGTTCAGTACGAGAGTTCTTACAAACTCAAGGACTGAAGCTGTTTTGTTTTGTTTTCTTAGTTTCATCAAACTGTCTCTTGTTTTTTACACTTAGGGAGTAAGTGTATGATAAAAATCCACGGGACGTGGCCGAAATAATAGTTGGTAGGATCGTGAGTAGTATTGGCTAGACTTAAAGGGAGTTTGATTCGTTGTAAGTCCAAACTATGTTCGTGTTCGATCTATCAATGAAAGAGCTCTGAGGGGAAGTAGGATGCTTCCCTGAAGAGTTTTTAATCTTCGGTTTACTGCCTCCGCATTATTCAGTTCTTGTTCTAGTTCGTACAATAAATAGCGCACTCCGTACAATTATAAGTTTCAATTGGCACCAGAGCAGTGTTCCTGTTCTAACTACGGGATACAGATCTTTGGGACTGTGTATCGGGCACCATGAGTCATGATGGGATGTCTGTTACGCGCCCTTCGTTTCTTGATGGTTCCAACTACTCGTACTGGAAATCCATGATGGTGATCTTTCTTCGATCTCTTGGTAAAGGTACATGGCAGGCTATTGAGAATAGGTGGACTTTACCTCTTCAAGAAAAAGTTCCTGCTGAAACAAAAAGTGGTGAGACAAGTATTGGTTGAGAAACCAAGGAGCATCTGGACCGACGATGAAAAGCAAGCAGAAGAGGCTAATTTTCGAGCTTTATATGCCATCATGTCTGCTGTAGATCCCACCCGGCACAAGATAATAATTCAGTGCACGACTGCTCAAGAAGCCTGGAGGATCTTGGAGAGACAATTTGAAGGGACGAATGCTGTTAAAACGTCAAAGCTCCAAAGAGTCTGAACTGAGCTCTATGAGATCCGTATGAGGGAGGATGAAACCATTGACATGTATTATGCTCGGTTCTGCGACCTGGTTAATCGAAGTGCAATGCTTGGTGAGCCGGTTCCTGAAGCTAGACAAGTTCAGAAACTAATGAGAACTTTACCGGATAGATTTGGAATCAAAATTACTGCACTAGAAAGCTTTCAGAGGATTCAGAAACTTGGCATCGATGATCTTCTAAGCAAACTTCGTATCTTTGAAATCAACCATGGCTTTGACTCTATTAGGATAAGCAAAGGGAAAGGTCTAGTGTTAAAGGCCAAGGTTCGTACTACAACTGCTGAGGATAACGAATCCGATGAAGAATCTTTTGATCCTGACGAAATCACAAAGGCTCTCACCGTGCTTACCAAGAATATCTCGAAGTTAAAGAAATTCCAGAAAAAGAGATTCGAGGGCAACAGGTCCCATGAAGGTGGTAGGAACCAAATTCAGCAATTTGGAGAAAGGCGGCCGGGCATGCAACTCAATAAGTTTCAGAATGCTAACCAAGGAGTAGAAAAAGACCAGTGCCGTGAGTGCAAAGGATTCGGGCACTTTCAAAAAGAGTGCCCTAATTTCAAGAAAAAGAATAAGACATTCAAGGCTACATGGTCCGACTCCAGTGATGACGAAGAGGAAGAATCTGAGATGACTGAGAATTCTAACTACTCTAATAATTCGGCTAAATGTCTTCTTAATGAGTATAACTGTTTTACTTCCTCTGTTCATCTGACTGATGTTGAATCTGATGCAGGTTCATACGCAAACAACTTGAGCGAGGTGGACTCTGATGAATTCTTGGATCCTGCTGCCGAAAATCTTGTACTTCACAAGTACGCTATTGAAAAGTGTCTCAAGGCAAGGGATATCATATCATCAACAAGTACCAGGCTAAAAAACAGAAGATGAAGGCGGTGGAACAACGCTATGCCGAGCGTGAAAAGGAGATTGACTATCTCCGGAACGAACTTCAGAAGATGAGAGTATTGACGGTTGAATTGAACGAGAAGCTCATCAGATCAGACCTTCACATTGAAAAACAAGATAAGGACCTAAACAGTTGTTTCGCAAAACTGGCACTGGTTGAGCATGGCGATAAACTCAACAAACAAGCTAGTGAAGAACAGAGTTTTACCATCGAATCTCTGCGGAACGAACCGTTTGTTGTTCAAAGTCTTGCTGGAGAAAGAGAAACTGAAATAGTGGTTCTTAAGGAGGAACTCAGTCGGGTAATGCAGGAACATGTGGCACTTCGGAGTCACTGTTCTACCCTTGAAGAAAGACTGCATAAGAGTGAAGAAGTTGTTCAGATGATCAACAAGCCCAGGGCATCATATGCTGAAGTTCAAAAACTGAGTCAGCAGATTTGTTCATCCAACCAAAGTAAAAGTGTCCAGAATCAGAAACTGAAAGGGAAGGTTGGAGAATCAAGCTCATCACTGAGTAAGGCCGATCTAACCTTTGTTAAAGAAGGATACACACTTGAATCCAAGAAAGGTAAGCCATACTCTCAAAAGGTTCAACACAAGAACACTGGTAAGAACTTTTTACCAGTCTGTCACTACTGTGGAATTCGCGGTCATATTCATCCCAAATGCTATAGAATGCATAATGATATTTATACGGGCCGAATTAATGACTGGAGTCCTCATGGTGTTCCAATGAAAACTCCTAAATTGAAAGTTGATATAGTAAACCATGAACATAAGAAGATCTGGGTTCCTAAGGAACGTAAGAACCTCTGTTTGTCCTCCATACTTGCTTTGAAATCCACTTCCAACTCTGACTGGTATTTTGATAGTAGTTGTTCTCGTCATATGACATGTTTGATATCTAACTTGACCAATATTATGCCTGTCTCTTCCAGTTCTGTTACTTTTGGTGATGGGGCAAAAAATAAGGTTCTTGGAATTCGGTGTTTGAATGTTCCTGGTCTGCCCAAACTTAAAAATGTTTTTTTGGTTCAAAACTTGAAAGCAAATCTGTTGAGTATCAGTCAATTATGTGACCAGGGTTTGTGTGTGAATTTTACTAAAACTCAGTGTCATGTGTCTGATCAAGAAAATAAACATGTTCTTACTGGTACTAGGTCCAGGGATAACTGCTATCTTGTGGAACTTGATTTGAAATGTAACAAAACCAGTGTTGATTTGACTGAACTCTGGCATCAAAAACTAGGTCACATTAACTATCCTCACCTGATTGAACTCTCTTCCACAGGGGCTGTTCGAGGATTACCAAAGCTGAAAAAGGAAGAACCACGAGTTTGCGGTTCATGCCAAATGGGAAAACAAAAAAGGGCCTCGCACAAGAGGTTGGCAGAGGTCAGTACGAACCGTGTTATGGAACTGATTCACATGGACTTGATGGGACCAATTCAGGTTGAAAGCTACAACAGTAAGAAGTATATTCTAGTCTGTGTGGATGATTTTTCTAGATTTTCTTGGGTTGACTTTCTTAAAGATAAGTCTGAAGCACATGATGCCTTCAAAAAACTCGTGTTAAAACTTGAAAATGAAAAACAAACCAACCTGGTGGCGATCAGAAGTGACCATGGTATGGAATTTGAGAACCGTGGTTTTGAGTTATTTTGTGAACCACGTGGTATATTTCACCAGTTTTCTTCTCCACAGCAGAATGGGGTTGTTGAACGAAAGAACAATACCCTTCAAGAAATGGTGAGAGTAATGTTAGCATCTCAGGGCATGTCCTTAAGATGGTGGGCTGAGGCTGTGAACACGACATGTCATATAATTAACCGTGTTTATTGCAGAAAGGGAACTGGATTAACATCATACGAAATGTGAAAAGGTAAGGCACCAAATGGGAAATATTTTCACATCTTTGGGTGTAAGTGCTATATCTACAATGACAGGGAACACCTTGGTAAGTTTGAGTCAAAGAGTGATGTAGGATAGTTCCTTGGTTATTCTGCTAACAACTGTGCTTATCGTGTGTATAATCTACTCAATGAGGTGGTTATGGAATCTATAAATGTTGTTTTTGATGATGCTCTTGAATGTGTTGTTGTGCCTAATGTGATCAACATAGATATGTCCAATAACAAGAAGTTGTCAAATTCTGAAACTGTGAATGTGCTAAATGATGTTAAGTCTGAAACCATTGAACATGAAACTGAGGAGTCTAATTAATATGATGTTCCAACATCCTCCGGAAATCTTGATGAATCTCGGCGAGATCCTCCTGCCAAGATTCAGAAGGATCATCCTAAAGATCAAATCATAGGAGGTCTATCTAAACGTAACACTAGAGGAGTTAAACCTGATTTTTGAAAGATGGCTGGTTTGTGTCACCTTGCATGTTATGTGTCTAAGTTGGAACCAAAAAAATGCTAAAGAGGCTCTGTGTGATGATTTTTGGGTTCAGGCTATGCAAGAAGAACTTGAACAGTTTGTGAGAAACGATGTGTGGGAACTTGTCCCTAGAGCTTCTGATTCAAACGTCATTGGAACAAAATGGATCTTTAAAAATAAGACGGATGAATCAGGAGAGATTACTAGGAATAAGGCCCGCCTTGTGGCTCAGGGGTACACCCAAGAGGAGGGTCTTGACTTTGATGAGACATTTGCCCCCGTAGCTCGGCTAGAGTCTGTTAGAATGTTCTTATCTATTGCGTGTTTGCTTGGTTTTGTGATTTATCAAATGGATGTAAAATCTGCATTTTTGAATGGCTTTTTGAAAGAGGTTGCTTATGTTAAGCAACCTGAAGGATTTGTAGACCCACATTACCCTGACCATGTTTACAAGTTAAAGAAGGTGTTGTACGGACTTAAACCGGCTCCGCGTGCCTGGTATGAACGCTTAACTCAATTTCTGGTCAAAATGGGGTATTCTCGAGGGGGAGTTGATAAAACTCTTTTTGTTAAAATTCTAATAAGGATATTATCATTGTACAGATTTATGTAGATGATATTATCTTTGGTTCTACCTCGAGAACTTGGGTGAATGATTTTGTCACTCACATGTCTAAAGAATTTGAGATGAGCATGGTAGGAGAGATGTCCTACTTCTTAGGGTTGCAAGTTAAACAGTCAAAGGATGGGATATTTCTTCATCAGACCAAATATGCCAAGAATCTTGTGAGAAAATTTAGTCTAGAAAATTCTAAGTGTCCAGCAACTCCTATGGGAAGCCACTCTAAGCTCTCCAAGGATGATGTTGGAACTTCTGTTGATTCTACACTTTATAGAAGCATGACTGGTAGTTTCCTTTATTTGACTGCCAGTAGACCTGACCTGTGTTTCAGTGTAGGGATGTGCGCTCGGTACCAAGCCAATCCTAAGGAATCACACTTAAAGGCAGTGAAGCACATTATTAAGTATGTGCAAGGTACATCTGAATTAGGTATTTTGTACTCACGAGACACATCTTCTAGTCTTGCAGGTTATAGTGATGCAGATTGGGCTGGGAACATCGATGACCGACGCAGTACCTCTGGTGGTTGCTTCTACATTGGCAACAATCTCATCTCCTGGCTTAGTAAGAAGCAAAATTGCGTAGCACTCTCGACAGCTGAAGCTGAATACATATCTGCTGGAAGTTGCTGCTCAGCTCATGTGGATGAATCAAATGATGATTGAGTTTGGTCTTGAGGTAAGAACCGTGAACCTTTTCTGTGACAATACCAGTGCAATTAACATCTCTAAGAATCCAGTTCAACACTCTAGGACTAAACACATAGATATTCGGTATCACTTTATTAGAGATTTAGTTGAGAATGATGTGATTATACTTGAGTATGTTACTACGCAAAACCAGTTGGCTGACATCTTCACTAAGGCACTGGATTCTCAAAGGTTCATTTCTCTAAGGAAATCCTTAGGGATCTGCTCATTCTGAATGCTTGTGTGATTTTGCATTATATTATATTGTATATTACTAGTAAGTATCTATTGCATTGCATGTAAGCATATAGAGTATTTTGCATTAGACATATTTTGCATTTTGCATTCTCTGCACCACTGGATTCTTGATTGAAGTTCTAACTCTTCTGAAAACTTGAGATGTGTTGATTGTTTAAGACTGACTATGTGTTCTTATGGTACCGAGGAACATACTTATTTTCTATATTTTTGTTTTTTCGTCACAAAGAGCTGCCTTCTCATAAATGATTTAGAGCGATAGCTAGCACATGGTTCGTTTCCCAATGCGGGATCGACTGTGAAAAGAGCGTCTGGGACAGAAAATATTGAGAAAGGGCGTAAGCTAGTGACACGCATTGCATATTACTGTGTGATGTTCTTACTTGGAGTAATAAGGTGGCCATCCTCATAAAAAACGTAGTGCTGGTTTAAAAAAAAAATGTAGGATCCTTGCTTAAAATCGTGGTGCAAAGTAGTGGGGTTGACTTTCACTATTGCAGTGATTGTTACTAAGTGAAACACACTATGAATAATAAAGCATGAGTTCTTGCAATTATCTGAAGTTGTGGTTCGCACTACCTTGTGTATATACATATATTCGTTTATAGTATGTTCATTGGGAAGTCTGAATATCAAAGTTGATCTTGGGTTATTTTCATCGATTTTGTCTAAGTTGAGAAGGAAAAGATTTTTTGAATCTAGTGTATTCTGTGTGCGCTTTTTCTATTCCTTATTTTTATTTCTCATAATTTAGGCATAATTGCATATGATTTCCTTCTTGAACATGATCTATTTAAGTCTAAAATTTTGTGAAGAATATATGCTCAAATATGAAATCTGATTTCTTTCCTAAATTTCGAAATAATGTGAGAAGTTATTTGTGTGAGAGGTTGTATTGTGTTTGAATTTGATTTTTGGAGGGATTAGTTGCCGTTTTTATCTCCTAAAACCGCTCAAACTGCCCTATCTCTCTTCCTTGAACCAAGGAAACTGCTTTTTTGCAGTTTTCAATGTCAGAACATTACTTATCTCACGTCTCTCTTCATTTTTTCACTATTACTCAAATTTCTTCCATCTTTCTCTCTCTCTTTGTCCAATCTTCTCCAAACTTTCTGAAACCCTATTTTCCCAAACTCAAACGCCATTCTTTCTCCCATGGCTGGAAGCAAGGACAAGTCAAAAAAGCGGCTCAAGAAACACAAAGAAAAGAGGTTAAAGCGCCATCGTCTCTCTCTCACTACTAGCTCTGCATGAGAATCCACTCCACCGGCAAAATCTCCATCCCCTGAATCGTCTCCTCCGTCAAAATCTGTTACGCTCTCTTCTTCTCCGTCTGGTTCCCCGACTAAATCAGACAACATGGGCAAGAATCTTGAAGTGTCTCCCCTGGTCACCGGAGTTCCTAGCCTCTCTGGGCTTGTTGAGCCCCCTGCGGTTCATGCTCAGGGGGAGTCGTCTGCTGTTCCGACATCTGCCACCAAGTCTGTCACCGACGGCGACAAGGATGATACCGCTGCTACCACTGTTGAAGTTCACTTAGACCAACTTACTCCTCCTACAAGGGCCCCGGTACGACGCTCAACTCGTCGCAGAGGCAAAGACCCAATCGATGAAAATCTGGTGCCCCCGGAACCAGAAGATGACGCCTATGATCTTGAGAATGCATTTACAAACGGATTCTATACCGAGGCCTCTCATGTCAGGTTTGATCGTCTTAAGTCTTATGGGTTTTGGAGTGAACATCCTCTTAAGGATGAGAAATTTGTTGAACTTGGCGTTCTTCCTCTGATTGATTCTGTTGGGTTGTCTAAAACTGTTGTGGATTTAAGTTCTTTCTGTGACCAAGCTGTTTGTGAATTTTTTGCCAATCTTACCCCTGCTGTCTTTGAACCTAGTAGTCCTCATTTTCATAAACTCTTTCTGCGTAACCGTATTATAGATTTTTCACCTGCTTTGATCAATGCTCACTTGGTTGTCCATCTGATATTCCCCCTTTGTCGGATGTTGATCTTGATGTTGTGACTCAAGTACTTACTGCCAATCAGCTTGATACCTGGCTTGGATCAAACCTCCCTGTTAATTCTTTGTGCCTTGTTGCTAATCTTCTTCATAAAGTGGGTGCAGGGAATTGGACCCCCACGTCCAATAAGACCTTGCTCACTGAATCGCAAAGCAAGGTTATCTATTGGGTGATGGTGGGTCAACCCTTTAATTTTGGGGAGGTTGTGTGTGAGATTCTTCAGCCATTCATTACCAATATTGAGTCTCGTCGTTCCCTACCTTTTCCTTGCTTGATCTGGTCCCTTCTTGCTGCTCAGAATTTCTCTTTGAATCCTCGGTACAATGACTCTCTTAAGCCTCCTGGTAAAAATCTGGTTGTAAGCAACCGTACCTTGAGTGAGAAAGCTGCTCCGAAGCAAGACCTGACTCCTTCAGTGGTTCCCACTAAGTGGGACGAATTTGTCGTCTAGCAGTTGGGTGAATGGGATGACCTGGCCAAGAAGGTTGCTCTCAACAGTCTTATCTGCGTCAGGTTCTTCAAGCAGTAAAAGGGAAGCAGCGAAAGAACACGGGGACAGGCCCTTCGGCATCCCGTAGTTCGAAAAAGGGGGAGAAAGCCTCAAGCAAGAAGAATGTTGCTGCTGATGATGATGAGAACTCAAATTCTGGGGGCGACATCACTGATGATGTCATTGCAAACTATTATGAGGAGTAGTGTTGTTCATTTTCTTCTCTGTGTGTTTTGAGTGTTGTACTGAGGTCTTTTGTAATAAAGCACCTCTTATTATGTTTGATTTTGATGATGGTCGTATTGCTACTTCGATGTCTTTAGTACTTTGTTTTTATGACTGCTCATTCTGCTTATTTTGATTGAATGGATGATTGTTAGATTCACTTTGTATTGACTGCAGGTACTAAGGGGGAGAACTGCAAGTATAATATTTATGTGTGATCTAACCCCTTAATGTGATTAGTTTCTTGGTGCTTGTTGTTTTAATTTCAGGAGACCTTTATGTCTATTATTTTCGAACTAGATGCCAAAGGGGGAGATTGAAAGATATTTTATTTTGGCATTAGTTCGTTAGTTCAAACAAGCACCTGGAACAACAGAAAAAGGGAAGATCTTCAAATATTTTATTTCCTTAATTAAGTTTATTTTATATTCCATATATATAAGATATTATAGGTCTTATTATGGTATTATATTTTGTAGGTAATCAAAATTAATGGAAGGAGAAGCGTGCTGTATGAGAAGATCATGGAGAGAGAGAAGAGGAGATCTACTTACCTAAGATATGCTATTTTTATGGAAGGAAATCAAGGTTGGAGTCCTATGCCTTGAAGAAGACTCCAACCCTAAGGAGATTCATTTTAAATACCCTAGTGCAAGCTCTCATTGCGGCTGCTGAGTTGCGAGATATTTAGAGCAATATTCGAGCTTCGCATTTTGTTCTTGATTATTCAGTTCAGTTGTACACAGTTCAGTACGAGAGTTCTTACAAACTCAAGGACTGAAGCTGTTTTGTTTTGTTTTCTTAGTTTCATCAAACTGTCTCTTGTTTTTACACTTAGGGAGTAAGTGTACGATAAAAAGTCCACGGGACGTGGCCGGAGAAATAGTTGGTAGGATCGTGAGTAGTATTGGCTAGACTTAAAGGGAGTTTGGGTCGTTGTAAGTCCAAACTATGTTCGTGTTCCATCTATCAATGAAAGAGCTCTGAGGGGAAGTGGGATGCTTCCCTGAAGAGTTTTTAATCTTTGGTTTACTGCTTCCGCATTATTCAGTTCTTGTTCTAGTTCGTACAATAAATAGCGCACTCCGTACAATTATAAGTTTCAGTTTTGATGAAAATATAATCTAAGTTTGCATTCATGGTTTGGATTATTTTGTTATGTTGGAGATTATAATGGTTTGTAGAGACGTTTTTGTGAATTTTGAATCATCTTTGAATGATTTTGGTAAGGAGGCATATTCTCAAAGACTAGCTAATTGTGTTCATTGCAACTTCAGGTCGCCAATAGTTGTGTTGAAGATAAGTTCATTTTATAGTGGAAACAAAGGTAGTCTTTTCATTGTAATTCTTGGTGAGATTAAATTACTAAAACATATATTTATGATAATATTGTAATGTTCAATTAATGTTCAGTGATTTCTTATGGTGCATGGAATTTTATTTTTGGTTGTTTTTTCTTGTACTTTTTTTTTTATTTGTTTTTGTTTTAATGAAAGATGCTTCATAAGGTAAAGAGAGAAAAGGTATGATAGACAGTGTGAGGTCAATAACCAAACAAGAGAATAAGTTAATAGGTTGGATATCAACCAAAACAAATCGGGCAATTTGCATTTATACGGTAAGGAATTTAAAAGAATTGCATAAATACAAAAATAAAAACTTATTTACAAATATGCATAGTTTAACAAAATTATTTGGATACTACTGTCAAACAAAAAATAAACAGTTGTCATCATAAGATTCTCGTAACTGACGGTATTCTTTCATTAATTAAAAAAAAAGAAATAAATAAAATCTGAACTATACAATCACAAGCAACGTCGTCCATCACGAGCAGCGTCAATCACAAGCAGCGTCGTCCATTTTCTGATCAACGAGATGGTGGAGAACACAACATATACAGAAAATATACATAATTTAAACAGTATATATGCCACAAATATACAATATATATACTTAGGATCATGTCGATCCTTATAATTTTCAATTCAAATCTTTCATACGAAAAACCACCTATACACACTCTAATAGTGTGCATATGAAAAAAAATATAAACAATATACATATGAAAAATATATAGTATATATACCTGCAACTACACAAACAACAAAAAATGTATAAATATACTACATATATACGGCATATACACTGTCTGGTGGAGATGAAAATTGCGAGCAGGGAGATCGACGCCCTAGGTCACAGTCGCCCTTCGTCTCCTCACGCCGCCTTAAACATTCGCGCGCAGAGTCTGGAATTTCAGTTCACACGTAAGGCAGAGCCGTCGAGAGCGCCGACGACGGTGTAGCAGACAACGCCGTATAAGTCTTCATAGCAGGCGGAGGCGTCGACGATGGGGCACCCAGGAGGAGAAGACGAGGTCGAAAGGGTCGGGTTTGATGCCTTTTCTGAACTCAAGGATTGATCGAACCTCTTCACAGGAGGCGGAGGCAGGACGATGGAGGATGAGGAGGAAGAAGGTGAGGGTGGGAGTCATCAGAGGTATTTGCGAGAGAGAAAGAGAGAGTTGGATACATTTTCCCTAATTTAAGGAATATCTCATAACCTTATTTCTGTTGAATAATAAAATTGTCACCTGTTTGTAATTAAAATATAAGATTTGGTAGGTTTGCTAAATATTTTTATTACCTCGTAATAGTGCAAATAAGTTATTGTGGGGTGGTGTCAGGCACAATTTCCTCAAACAAATTAATAACCAAACAAGACAATAAAATTGATACAATCACTCAGATAGCCCGTAAATCTATACTTATATTAAAGGCCATTCTATTTACCAAAAATAGTAGCAAGAAAAGTCATTTCACATTTAATGCATACTTTATTTAGAAATTTTTTACTATATGCATTAATTGCTTGCATATATACATTTCCTATTCAAATATGATAAAAGATTCATTCCTTAAATAATTTTATTGACTTCTGCAATGATTTTGCTTATATATATTATAATTCCTATTTGTCGATTGTATTATTTAATTTTTATTTGAGTATATAAAAAATAAGTATTTTTTTAAAATTATATTTTATTTATCATTTAATAGATAATGATCACATCATTAAATGATATTACTGATGTCTAGATAATAAATTAAAATACATTAATTATTCTTTAAAATTTTGGCATGTTATTTATTTGTATATTTAGTATATAAAGTATCCTATTTACCAAATTTGGTAGATTGAAAAGTCAACGTAATTAATGCATTGTTATTTCTATCCAGAATTTTATTTAATTATTTAATTTATTTGTCTTATATCCCATAAAATCAGTTTAAGAAAAAAATCCCATAACATCTGACAAGTAAAAAAAAAGACGTAAAATCTGTACTAAAATAAAAAGACTTTATTTATTTGTCTTATTCCATATTAACATCGTTTTGTCAAAATAAATCCCATAAAATCAGTGAAGTCAAAATTTGTAAGTAAAGTCTATCTATAAAAAAAAAGTCAGATTCAAAATTTCTTATTTAATACCTTTTATTTCTTATCTAATTCCTTCTTTTTCTTATCTTTTTTTTATTATCTAATTGTATGAAAATCTGTTCTGATTTTGTTCAATCCTCTAATTGTATTTGTATTATATTTCATAAAATCGGTTTAACAAAAAAAATCACATACCATCCGATAAGTAAAAAAATAAAGTACGTAAAATCATAACAAAAAAAAAAAGCTTTATTTATTATCTAATTGTATGGAAATATGTTCTGATTTTATGGTATGTACTACAAATTGTGCACCCGTGTTCATGAGCTACTTAACGGGCAAGCTCTGTGGAAATGACTCATTTAGTGCTTATGTCTCGTGCATACAGTATGTATTTTTATTACACATACTAGAAAATTGTGCACCCCGTGCATCACACGGGCTCTGTACTAATAAACGACCTTAAAATTGTGCACCCCGTGCATCACCCGTGTACACATTTTGGCCTATTACAGGTAACGTACTATATATATCCCGTACATTTTTTTTATTCATTTATATAATTATAAGAATGGATAAATGACCTCAAAATTGTGCACCCCGTGCATCGCACGGGCTCTGTACTAGTGCGTATCCCGTGCGATGCACGAGTAAAAATAATTTGAGAAAAAGATTTTAAAAAAATTATTATTATTTAGTTACTGTAAAAAGAAATTTTGTAGGCATAAAATTTCACACTTTTTGTAGATTTATCAATTTTATAAATAAAATGAGATTTATTTTATATTCAATGGTGACTAAGATAATTTATATATATATATAAAAAAAGGTCTATTTTCAAGATTATCCTCTTGATTTTTGAAACAATGCATTTGTAATTTGACTTGATTATTGTAAATTTTGAAACTTATGGAAAAAAATTACAGAGATGAATTTCAGTTGATTTGAATTCTCAAACCAGTTTGAAATTCGTGCGGATTGAAACCAAAAATATGGAGCTCCATTATGATTTTGTAATTTCCAAGTGGTTTTTAATTTTAAAGTGACATAAAATCCTTCGTTTAAGGATATGGATAGAAGCATGTGATTAGATATTTTTTAAATTCAATTTGAACAAAATTCTTTATATTATGAGAGATTTTGAATTAAACCCAATTTTATGACAGCTAAAATGAGAATGGATTTTGAATTTCAAATTTTCAATTCAAGTTCTAAGGAAAAATTTTCGGCAATATGATTATTTGGATAAAAAAATACAATCAATTTTTTTTAAATCGAATTTATAGGTAAGTTGTAAATTTTTCTCGTCTGTTTAAAAATATATGTGAATAATACTATAACTATAAATCTTATATTGTTTCATCAATTAGATGATTTTGTTTTTTATATGAAGTATTCAAATAAAAAAAATTGAAGTGATTGAGTAATTTATTAAACAATGAATAATTGACTATTTCATTTACGTCGTCAAAATTAATGTTAACTCGTAAGTTATGAATAATTACTTATTTGACTTATGAATTTGGAACTAAAATTTGGACTACACACTAAATTCCCTTATATATTTGATATATGAATATATTATATATATAATCTCGTAATTTTCTAGAGTTGTTGTCGGTTACCTTATCGTTTAAATTTATCAACTAATTTTCTAGAATTCAATTACAAAATTTTAATTTTATTAACCAATGTTTCTTCAAATCTTATGGTAGCATATCAATAAAAATAAAAATAAAATAGGTAGAAATAAAGTAATTGATTGAAAAAATTTGAAAATTTTAATCAATAGATTTAGATCAACTATTGGTTTTACATTAACTTAAACAAAAAATTACGTATGCATATAAATTATTTGCACTAAATATTTACTAATAATTACGAAATTATTGCTATTGATTTTTTTTTTTTTTGGAAATCAAATAGACAATCTCGCTTTGTTTTAATATACCAAAAATAATTGAAAGAATCCATATGAATAGGGATTCTTTCCAAAAATTAAAAAGGTGTTGTATTGAGATAATTATAGGCATTTAGTTAAAACTTATTTAATTAATGCTATTTTTAGTATGTAATTAATGATTTTGGCGGAAAATTGTTTCTAAATTTGTAAAAAGGTTATTCTTTTTATATAATGATAGATTTCGAAAAAATTTCGTTGACTTTTTGAAAAGATTTTGACTTTTGTCAAATAAAAGTGGGGCGTTACATATCCATTACAATTGGACTCCAAGAAATTTCAAGTAATAAAGAAACTCCATGCTAAGTATTCTTCTACTCGATCAAATGGAAAGATACTTAAGTCATGTTGTTCCACTACTCCAACATTATACTTCTTGAATTTTCTAAGGCTTTGATTTGTGATTCATAAGACACACATTACTGAACCTTTAAAATCATAAGTAAATATGATGGAGTACGAAAAATCTCTTCTAACTTGGGTTTCGTAAGGTCCACATATATTAATGTAGACCAACTCAAACATCCTTTGGCTCTTGTCCTTTTTCCAAGAAAAAAACTTATTGGTCATCATTTTATTTAAGACAAAATCCACAAATTCCATGTTACTCAAAGTCACCTGGAGTTAAGTAATCTAATGTACTCAACATTGTCTCATAATGTGACCAAATATATATTGCCATAAGAAAAATGAGATTTTTCGTATTACTTGAAACTTTTGTTTAAACAAACAAATTCTATGCAGTGTTCGCAACACCTTGTGCCTTTAAACGCATACAATATCTCTTCCAACATCTCTTTTCTTTGCAGAAAAAATATATATCATTGAACAATTTCAGCTTTTTGGTTATCCTTTCCTTAGGCTTCAAGGTTGTAGGCGTAGAAACAATTTCAACCTCTTTTCTACTCACTCTTACCCTTGGTAAGATTTAGCAGAAGAACTCGTCATGAATACAACCTTTCCTAAGAGTGAATGGATTGTAAGTCTTGAGCATGTTGTGCAATTAAGGCATCGTTGTCCTTGTATATTTCATATAAAAATTCACAATGAAGTTAAAATATAAAACTAGAGCGACTGCAAGATCATATTCACAGTGACGTGATCTGGGAGCTTCATTCAAACGAAGTCAGACTCCCAATCAGTCAAATCATCTCCACGACATACACAAAGACTTTATCCCATCATGTAGCCTACATTTGAAGAGATTTCCCAACAGTTCAAACTCCAAGGTTTGAGACCGAAGGTAATAAAATCTCTTTAAATGCTCTCACATTCATTGGGATTCATCCTATCATACTGTCTCTTCAACCTAGTTGACATAGAGAACAACACGACACATTACACTGAAATTTTATCATCCTAGTACTTTTTGTGGGTATTATGGTCAAACACATAGTATCCAGAAAAAAGTCTTATTAGGTATGATGGGAACCTTTGTGTCCAACACATATTCAACTTATTTTTATCCTAACAACAACCACAAAAATTGCATTTAATCCAAATAATTCAGTCCAGTCAACTTATTCATTTCCATAAGACATTTCAATAATAAATTCAAAATTTTATTCAACCTAGAGAAACATATAGAACAGGAATATAAAACAACATGATCACATTTGTTAACTAAATTAACATGGCTTTTAATTAATTTAGCTCCCACTATTTTTACATACTCTACGACCCCTTCAGAGGAGTACGGACTCATATCAAATATAGTCATAGTGAGCCAAGATCCACATCCATCCCATTGTAGTCCCAGCTAGGGCTGATCACTATAATGTATGTAGTGGTAGGTCTCTAAACCATTTGTAAACATTTACAACTCTTGGTTGATCAAATCTAATTTGATCGACGTCCTTAGATCATTCTGACGCTAGGGCGACAAGAATTAGCTAAGTAAGTCAAAACCATCACACGATCACAAACATATGTATCTATGAATGAGTCTGGGCCTCGTAGACCTAAGCAAACACTAAGGTGTAAATACTTTTGGACGAAGAGGTTTTTGCACTCATTCAATTGTGATGGGTGACGTCATGCATCCAAGATGAGACTTATATTTTATTAGGAGAACATTTGAACGGGGTACTAAATATCAATATTCAAACAAGATCCAACTAATATCATATATCGGGCGCCGCCTACCCGAGCATAATATAACGCGGTCCGACAAATACTGGGCGCCGCATACCCAGGCATAATATTGCGTCCCAAAAATACTGGGAGCCGCCTACCCAGACAATATATAACGCGGTCCGACAAATACTGGGCGCCGCCTACCCAGGCAACATATAATGCAGACGCTAACTAAAATAAATAAACTATTTAATTTACTTCAGTTAGACAAATAAGCGCAAATAATCCAATTATCATGCATTTATAATATTCCAAACACATAAATATGTATTCAAAATACATATGTCAAGCAAATTCATGGATCAAAATAATGTGCTAAAATGTTTATCAAAATTTCTAAAATTTTGAAACAAGCTCGAAGCTTTATTTCGTTCATTAAATATTTCAAAAATATTAAAAGTCATTTGACAATAGTTTTAGTTTGAAATATACTCCAAGGGTTAATTTCAATTTTAGGGATTTTTCAGAAATTTAAAACAAACAAAAATAACCATTATTTGAGTTTTTCAAAAATCTGGTTTTGCAAAGCCAAACATGCCTTAACAAGTTTCTAAAACTACAAACTGCCCAAGGCCATTTTTCGAATTTGCACATTAACCCCAGGGGTCAAATTAAATAAACAAAAGTTTCAGAAATTACAAATTCGTCCCCAAAATCATCAAGTTTTCGAACACAAGTCCCTGGCCCAAAACCCTACTTTCAGGCCCTTCCCGTCGCCGCCTATCGTCACCTTCCACGTCGCACGACCTCCGGAGAGAACCGTCAGCCCCAGGCCGGCGTCCACTCGCCGGATTTCTCACCCAGCGGTCAAACCACAATTTTTTTTTGTTTTATTGGGTCCGCCAATTATTGCGGACGAGCTCGAAGCTCGGTTTCTGGCGGCCACCCACAGCGTCGACGATCGACGACAGAGGCGTGACGGTCGAGGGCGGTAGATGGATACGGAGAGAGTTCACGGTTCAAGCAAATTCCCAGATTTGTGCGATATGAACAGCGGTAATTGTACGAACAGAATTCCAAATTCCTTTTCGTGAGCAGGTTCCATGGCATACGATAATCAATTCTAAATTGATTTCTTAATTTTAGTTTATGATTAAAAAAAACTGTGCCATGGCTATGGAATTGTTCCAAATCCCAGATTTGTGAACACGAACAGAAAGAAAAGCAATTCCAATTCCTTTTCTTAATTCTAGTTTAATTAACATTAAACAATTTTAATTAAACTAAAACATAATTAGCAGAATTGATCCATATACATCCAATTCAAAATCAAATAGCTATGAATACCGACCCGGAGCTCAGATACCACTGTTGGATTTTAGACGTACTAACTCAGTGTACGCGCAGCGGAATTTTAATTTTTTCTTACAAACAACGAAGATTCGGCTAATAGCTATTCGATATGATCCTAGATCGCGTGAATGATACACGAAAACTTACCGTTATTCGTCTTGTCCTCGACTATGGTATCCATCAATCCAGTTTCCCGATGCACGATCCAACGCCAATGAATCCTCTCCGGTGAAGAAGCTAGGAATCTTCGAGCCAGAAAGCTAGAGAGTGTTTTGTGTTTTTACGGCGTATCTCTTTTTTCTCATCTAATGATCGTTAAATACTACCATGAGATAATGACCTATTTATAATTAGGTTAAATTTAATTATATGGGCCTTAGAAAATCCTACAGTCCAATAGGTAATTGGACCTTATCCAATTTATAATTTTAATTAAGTATAAATATAATTTAACTCAATTAAATATTTTCCATCAAATAGAAAATTATCTCATTATTAATTAAGTATAAATCCAATTTAACTTCATTAAATATTTTCCATCAAATAGAAAATAATCTCATTACTCATATATAAACATTCCAATCTAAATGAATATTTAACACTCTCGATTCACTCTTAGTCGGAAAACTGATTGCATATTGTGTGACCCTATAGGCCTTCATATATTGACATAAATCTAATTTCTGATCCTTACGAAACTCCTAGACTGCGTCGAAGGACGAACTCAAAATATGAAGTACGTTTACATGGACAAACAAACAAACCTTTAGTGTAGAACACAATGATGATACGGTCCCTTCATTCACGACCCACTCGATTAAGCTTAGGATTTGAACGTGTGTCTATCCAAACGGCTTAATCATTTTATCTCATATCACTGGTTGATTTTATCAATTATATTTGAACACCCTTTCAAATATAATCATGTGCATTGGCCAATGACTTTATCAACCCAATATAGAGAAAACGAGTGTTCTCTCGAAACTATATTCGAGGAATGAATCATATCTTGGCTCAACTACCAATTCCATGTATATCGTGATCTACCCAACACAAGCCCGTATCTACCCACAAGGGCGTAAGCGTTGGACTAGGTCTAAGTAAATCACTCTATACATGATTTGCGTATTGACCTCAAGTCAAAGGACTATTACACTATTCCACACACCGATACTTCCATAAACACATAAACAAATAGTTTATCGGTAGGGTATGCCAATACTCTCCAAAGGATCCATGTGTCCACCATGATTTACAATTATTCATAGCAGTGAGACATACTATATTCTCAAAGAATGTGATGCATACCACATGTCAATCTATCGCGTATCATCAATATCCATTTTCTTAATGATCATCGATTGAGGCGATTTGAGAGTTATACTTTATCAAATAACATCTCACTCTGTTAATAACAGTATCAACTCATGGGAGCAATTAATTAATCTATACTTATATTAAAAGGAAACCTATTTACTAAATATAGTAGGTAGAAAAGTCAACTTTAATTAATGAACTTCTAATTTTATCAAGTAGTAATTAATGCATTTATAATTTTAATCAAGTTTCCTATTTTACATATTGTTTTTAATTCTTCTTATCTTGACATAAAAAATCCCATAAAATAGGGTGAGCAAAAACAATCAAAATTCTGTTTCTAAAAACTACAAATCAATATTACGATTTTGAGTAATACATTAATAAATTATAATATATTTTTATAAAACTTATAAAAAACTATTAAAAAAACTTAGTTCGCATATTTGTATGGATATTTATATTTTTCTAATATTATCTTTGTGTTAAAAAAACTATTTAACACTATCCTTTTTTATTATATAATAAAATAATAATTAAATATTATATGATGAACAAGAATAAATAAAACTGTTACTTTTTCTTATATCAAGAGATAAATTTATATACTGAAATTAAAGTTTTATTAGTATAAATATTTTCGTGAGATAATATATTAATTATTTTACAAGCTAGCACTAACATACTCATATTTAATGTTCTCACTAAAAAACAATGCTGGTTAAAAGATATGAAAAAAAGCTTATAACCTTATTGTTTTTTAGACTTATCGTTGATTAAATGAGGTAGAAAATAGATAATAACACTATTACTTTTAAGATTTAAACGGACAAGGCTGTTAAAATAACTCATTTAATATCTATGTTCCGTGCATCGCACGGGGATACGTACTAGTAAATTGCAAACAATCAAACAATTATTTAATTAATTGCAATACCATAATTATAATCAAATATAATTATTAATGTGATCGTGTATATATGTACTTAAAATGATTGTCTCTAGGACACATATACTAACAAACCTAGTCCCATCTTGGCTATAAATAGAACATCCCACCATCTCCCAAACCTCCAAAACCCTAGTCCAACATCTACACTCACTAGCGAGACCCAATTACTTGAAGGTACCATTATAAGACCTGATTACTTGAAGGTACCATTATAAAATAAAATAATTATGAAAAGGTTACCTACCCTATTATCCTCCTTATCTTAATCTTACAGAGGTTACTACGAGCCATACCAACGGGATACATCTTTTCCAAATTGAACCTAAAAGATGGAATGGCTGATCCATACTCAGCGTAGGGATACTCCTGGAAACAAAAACTTGTTATTTATCTCGTCGCTTACCCGCAGTGCTTTCTATTGGTATATCTACCTGCGTGCCTCCTCTTTTCGTGAAGTAACACTTCCATTTTTAAGATCCAAAGCAAAATACCCCATTCAAGAGCATCGAACCCTTTTTTATTGGCTCCATCTTCAAAAAATCAAAGAAACAACTTATCCACACCTCCATAGCCATTTTTATCACAAATCCATGGCTTGAGCTCATCCATGGCTTGAGCTCCACTTTCCGGCCATTTTTCAACAGCTTCAGCCGTTTTTCGGCCACTATTCTGGCCGCCGGTGAGCCCAGCCCGAGCACAAGAGTCCCAGTAGTCCAGGCCCGCGCCAGAAGCCCGCAGCCCGCGCCAGTAGCCCCAGGCCCGCAGCCCGCACTCTCTCTTCACAACCCTCCCATTTTCAGGGGAAAATTTCAAAACTAGTCCCACAGGTATAGGGGGGTGACATTTTTGGTCCCAACGGAATTCAAAAAATATTAATAGTCCCGCAGCTTTTAAAAAATAATCAAAAGTAGGACTTTTTTCAATTTTCCGGCCCGGTATGCCACGTGGCACACACGTGGCGGGACTATTTAAGATTTTATGGATTTTTTTGGGACCAAAAATGTCACCTCCCAAAACCTGTGGGACTAGTTTTGATTTTTTTTCCTTGCCATTGTACTCGTCACGTCAGATGAATGTGGCCACGTGGCAATCCGGGTCAGAAAATTGAAAAAAGTCCTACTTTTGATCATTTTTTAAAAGCTGCGGGACTATTAATATTTTCTGGATTCCGTTGGGACCAAAAATGTCACCCCCTATACCTGTGGGACTAATTTTGAATTTTTCCCCATTTTCAGCAGCCCTTTCGACTTTCGATTTTTATTTCGAGACTTTTTCTAAGGTAGATCAACTGAAATTCAACTCCATGATGTTGTACATGAATTATAAATTATTTTAAAAATATTATTTGCAGATATTTGAGTAGATTTGATTTTATATGAATTTATGAATTTAAATGGTAATAAATTCATAATATATTGTGAGGTGATCCACAAATTATGATTCTAACTGGATAAATCTTATTATTGTCTTGAGGCGTAGGTTAAAATTTGAGGAATTTTGAAGTACGTTTGATATGCGAACAAGATTTATGCATTTAGACCGATAATGCTCGATTTTTGTTAACAAAGTTAGGGGTTGAGTATTGTTGTGTAATTTTTACCAAAAATTATATATATGTTGTATATGCTGTGGTTAAATTTTCGTAATTTTTGGAGATTGTTAGATATGGTTAAAATTTCAAGACTTTAGCCTCATTTTGCCGTATTTTTAGAAATGATTCCGATTGAGATTTAGCTGAAGTTATTGGACCTAAAATCTTAATAAATTGTATAGAACTTAGGGTTAAAGTTTTGGCTCAAAATGAGTTGGTTTACTCGGTGAAGTAGAAAACCCTAGTTCGACCTTTTTTTCGAGCACCGTGTAATTTGTAGATCTGAGCGAAACCGCCGAACCTAGTACCATTTAATGACTTTAGACGCTATATGGTTATAAATGAGTCCTTGGGTGGTCAGGATGTGATCGGTCGGTCGGTCGGTGAGTTGCTGACGGGACATAACCGAGCCTAAGAAGGCTATCGAGGTCGAGTGCCTCGTAGCAATCAAAATTATCTAACCGACGTACGTTAGCACATACCTTCAATGCGTTTTTTCATCACGCACACATGATCGACTCTCGTTCGATCGTTGAATGCGAACCACCGAGTGTGTGCTCGTGCACCGAGTCCGAGTCCGAGTCCGAGTCCAAGTCCAACCACCGAGTGCGTGTGCTCGTGCACCGAGTTCATCCGATCAACCGTCTACGTGCCGTTTCCGTTACTCGTGGTCCAAGCACACCCCTGCGTCAATCGTCTTCATCTTCACCATTGTGTACTTTGCTTGATCGTCGGAGTGTTAATACCGGGAGCACCTCCTGGTCCATGTTGCATGTTTAGGTCTTTAAATCGGTCGAGAAGGAGATTCAGGACGTTCGAGCTCGGTTGAAGCCCTTTTACACACCACATCCCAATTGTAAAACTAAAATAAAAATAATATATTGATTTATGATTTCTTATTATTGTGTATTTTATATTTAGACTTCCTCCTCTTTCCACATTGGGCCCGAATTTGGAGTTCCTTGAGGGATTTTATGGGCTAAATATAGAAATGTGGTGCAGCCCAATTATAGTATACTCTTTCCTCGCACATATATCCAATTTCTAAACATTCTCTTGTCCAACTTTTAACTAATTCCTTTAGCCTATGTTTGGTTCACGGGAGGGGAGGGGAGGGGAGGGAAAGGGAGGGAAAATAATTTACCTTGTTTGGATGTTGTTTGGATGGATTTTGTAGAGAGGGAGGTGAAGGAAAATGATTAACCTTATTTGGTTAGAAGATGGATGGGGAGGGAAAATAATGTTAGAATGACAAATATATCCTTAATGATGTAAGGAAAAAAAATAAAATAATTCACAATAAGGTCAAAAGAGTAATTTGATGTTAAAAATTTTCCCTCCCCTCCAAATTCCCCCACTTTTGGAGGGGTGTGTATTTTCCCTCCTCCAAGGGATTTGAAGGGAAAATCTTAATCCCTCCCCTTACTTAAAATCGAACCAAACAAGGGAAAACTAAAAATTTCCCTCCCCTCCCTTCCCCTCCCCTCCGTTTCCTCCGAACCAAACAAAGCCTTAGTCCATCTTGTCAACATTAGAGTTTCTCGACATCTATAACAATTGAGAGCAAAAACCAACATTTTAAGTGAAATATCCTACATTTGTTCAACAAGTTAATTTCACCGAATTATTCACAAAACTCATATATATGTTTCTGTTGGTATATTGATTAGTATAAAAATAAATTTCATTTAGGATAGACATTTATTTTATTTTATTTTTCACATCAAATATTTGTATTCCGATCTATAGATATATAACTTGACCTTCAATAAGTTTCAATTTTTATTGCAGGATCAACGATTATGTGGATGGTAGTTGTGTCATCAGCCGCTTACTTAGCTAGATCTAGGATGGTATTTCCGGCATCCGCTTTTATCGGGCTGGTTCTCGGTCGAGGTATTGTTTTGAGCTCCGATATGAAATCGAATATGGGCTGAGTGGTACGCGGAACCCAGACTGGCTATGATGAGTGCATCCTCGCCGATATTGATTTGTAAGTTTCTTCTAGACCCATGTATTATTATTTGTAAGTTTTTTAAGACCCGTATTAGTTTCCAGTTTGATATTATTTAGCGCAAGTCTATTTTAAACCTGAAAAACCAATAAAACTAACATGTGGACATAATTCTCTTTTGAACTATGTTGTTGTCATCCTCATCCTTTTTGTTTGGCTTGGCTTTTTTTTATTCACATTCATCTTGTTCCTACTCGGGTTATATCAGACTCCGCTACAGAGATTTTAAAGAGATAGTGGTTAAAATTAATTAATTATCAAAATAACGATGAGTAACCGAGAGTGATGATTATAAACTAAGAAAGAAATTAACCTAAGCAGAAAAATAAGAACTAATTAATTCATGAAACATTTAAATTCATTCAAAACTTAATAAATTTTACATAATCACTAGATAATTTATCTTTTCACTCGAACAAGTTAAATTATAGATTCATTAATATCTATTTTATCTCGATCTAAAAAAAAAAACAATAGTTCCTAAGTTTTTATAAGAATAAGAACTCTAAGGACTAACAAATCCTAGAATCTAAAATAAATGTAGCATAAAAACATTATTATAAAACTAGAAAATTAGAGGAAAACACGAGTTTGAAAATAGAAATGAACAAGGACGAAAACGCTTATAATATTTTGATTTTCTTTCTAAGCTTATAATTGGTGTTGATCAAATTTCGACTATAAATTATGCATCGAGAAAATGTACTTGATCTTTGGTGGGGGAGGTTAGAAATTTGCAAAGCAGGATTTTGCTTTATTTGTGTGAAGTTAAAGGTCTGTGTTACACAATGTAGTGTTTTGATTACAAAGAAACCTATGAACTGAATAAAGAGTTCAGTTCTTACAATATGAACTAAAACAGAAATATAAATTACAACTCCAATGCGGACAGATTAAAGCCGAGGCGATTGAAATATTTTCGCAAGACAAATACGCCCCGTATAGTGCTGACGGGTCTGTGCGTAATGTCCTCAAAGATACAACGACAATACACTAGGAAGCTGTAGCACACCAGCCTTCAGAGTTTCAGCGAACAGGAATGAAAACGAGAACTGAGCACTATGATATGATGCGTGAGGCTTTGAGAGTATTCAGAATGCATGAAATGTTGTGTCCTTTTCTCTGCAACTCTAAGTCCTATTTATAGGACCTCCACTTATTGAGGGAAACCAAGCAATCACTTCTGCCACTTAAGGCAGAGATAATGAGCACCATTAACATGAAAACGTTTCAGGTGTTAAAACACCCTTGACCAGGAGTTAACACCATTAATCCCATTATCACCATTAATCCTTCACCTGAGCTGTTACATTTCACATGAAAAGTCAGGTGTCCAGGTTCATAGTATCTGTAGAGGTCTTACTCGGGTTGGGTCAAAACCGAGTTCAAGTCCAATTTCAGTTGGGTCTAAAATTATAAATAAATTTGTAGCAAAAAGATACATTGTGATTGGGCCCAAGGCCTAACTGCCCAAGGCCGCCCAAGTCCAGCCCAAAGTCCAATTGCCAAGAACCAAGAACCAAGGCCTGGGCCCGAGCACGAGCCGGTCGGCGGGCGCGCGCGCGCGCGTGTGGCCGAAAACAACACCAACACTTAGTGCATAGCTTTGTGATTGTTGTAACCTCTCCAACTCTCTTTATTATAACAAAGAGAGTTAATCTCATTTAAGAGTCCAATGTGAGAAAGACTCTTGACCCTTCAAATCCCACAACCAACGTTTTACGTGCCCTTTTATAGCTAACTTTAACAATTTATTTCTCACTCACCGAAAATCATTTTTGAGAAAATAAATATACCACGAGTATCTACTCGGAACGTATTCTTAAATATTTAATTCAACTTAAATTAAATATTTAGCCATAAAAAATTCAGATAAAATTGGGTCAAACCCAAGTTTTATAACTGATTTTTCTAACAATCCCCCATATGAGTGGAAATCAAATGTATGCATGTATGCAGACTCTTGTGCTCAATCCTCACAAGACTCTATTGCATCAGAAAAGATAGCTTGTGGCTTTCTGAACTTGCAGAAACTTCAAGCGACCTATCTCAATCTCTTTTCTGAACTTGAGTTGAACGTCGGTATTAGGGACTTTGCGTCGGAAGTTTTGGGCTTCATCGATTGACTTGAAACCAAAGAAACTGAGGATAGGATAGTAAACTGAAAACCCATATCGAGGAAGATTGTTAAAACATGCGGGGGAAGTTGCATCGAAATAAACTTCAAAGACTAGCAGCAAAAAAAAAAAATTGTCTTACCGGGAGTGATCATTTTGAACGGGCGAGGCGCTGAGGGTTCCGCTTTCGCCATCTTCGTCTCCTTCAATAACTTCCGCCAATTACGATCAGCAGGTTTGACTTTCGCGAGATCCTTGAGCCTTCCTCGAACTCGGCGGCTAGCTTGGGCTCCTTCTTTCTTCGGACTACAAATACCAAAAGTTCCAACCTGTTCGTGAAAGAAAAAGCCAACAGTTAGGAGATGTCGTGGTGGGTAAGAAAGTAAACTTACTATAAGCGGAAACAACTCGGTTTGGGACAATCATTCCATCTATTTTCGACTCCAAACGGAAGTCAGCCGACTCCCAATCGCCACCAACCCAAAACCATTCCTCCTGGAAACCATGCAGCGTGTCCGGGATTCTGGTGATTAACTGACCGACTTTCAGCTCGCTCTGTGCTTTGGCGGAATAGAAGAAACAACCAGAGGGCGGAACACCGTCGCATTCCCGGCTCCGCTTGAAGAAGAAGACGCTTCGAAATTCATCTATGGAGGGGGAACGACAATCCCTTCTGCACGTAAAGAACCAAAAGACTGAAAATTTTCTTCCAACTATTTGGAGTGATCGGGCTTATACCGATTCCCCAGTCTCGAAGGTAGTCGGTAATCATGTTGGGAAGAGGAAACCTAAGCCCCGACCTTATACTCTCCCCGGGGTACGGGGCAAATATCCTCAGCGCTGGGGGAATCCGAGCCGACTTCCTCAATAACACCACGTTGGCATCGAGCATTATGCTGGGTTCACCCGGGAAAATTGTGCTGGAGTCGGCCCAACGACAAGGAGGACGATTTCAATAACCTTCGCGGACGGGGAGGTCCTTTTCAACTTTGGCGTCGCCCTCATGGTTATTCCTTCGCAAGACCAAACGCTCGGCTAGCAATGGATCCCAACGATAGTAACCAAGCGCCAACTCCATGTCGACCTCTTCATCGGAAGCAACCCCGCAGATGGCCTCGTCAGAAACCGTCCTACTGCTGCTCTCCGCTGCTTGTTTCGCCATCCTTCGTGCGTTGTTGGAACCCCGACAAAGTAAAAACAAAGTACAAGAAATAGGAAAAAGAGAAGGTTGGGGAACTCACCACAGAGAAACAATCGACTCGCTGAAGTGTGGAACGCTGGAAACTAGCTAAGTAGAAAAATGAAAGCAAAAAAATAAGGGGACGGAGTGAAAAGATCGAGAATGAGAGATGCGTATCTCCGAGAAACAGGGAAGCAGAGTATTTATATGGGATTGTTTATGACCGTTGGGGACGGACCGGCGTAGAAAATCGTCGCGATTAAAAGAAAGGGACGGTTCGTGCAACCCCAGTGAAACAATGCGGACCAATAATAACATGACACGTCACGATGGAATGGAGATCGTGGAAACGTGTCATTAAATGATGTAACCGCATGAGGTAGATAGCGACAGGCGCGTCGTTTCGCGAGGTCACGCGCCACTTCAGTGAGAGAACATACTCGATCCCGAAATTGCCGAAATTGTGCCTAAGTATCAGAAGTCGGTTAGAACTAACTCAAAGAGTCCGACATCGTCAGGAAGTGTGGCATCAAGAGACACCATTAACTCATGTGCCCCTTAATGCCAGGGGCCTCTATGTTGACATCAAAATCATCTCAAGGGTTGGATCAATGACACGTGGCGTGTTAAAAAAGATGAAGAGCGCACCAAGTCAACAAAAGGAGAAAATCGCCGAGCTGCGGGAACCGACCTCATTATAGAACGACTTCGACCAGGATCAAATCGTGCGAGACTTGTATTACGACCTTCAAAGAGCCGATGTCCAGCCGACGAGAGCCGCATTTAATGCCCATCAAATCAACCATCTCGACCCACGTGAAGACATCATGACAGAAAGGGCCCACCAGCAGAAAAAGTTGTGCCTATGCGGTCATTCAGCATTTAATGCCGTCGAATCTCCTCAAAAAACGGGCCAGCAATTACTATAAATAGCAGAACTAAACACGATACGAGGATCTTTTTTCGACACATTCAATTTCGCATTAAACGCCTCGGTCAATCACCGAAAACTGAGTACTTGTATGTGAAAACCCGACTTCAAGTCCAAAAAACCGACTTGTAACCGTTAACAAAATTCTTCATTCGCTCAATAAAAGAACTTTAAACTCGCCTTGATTCCCGCTTTATTAAATTGAGGACCTTGATCAACAAACTGGATGGATGATATTTTTATTTAGAACTTTATTTTTAGTTAGATTACCTGAATTATGTGTGGATTTTATTTTCTAGATTAACTGAGTTGGATGAATTAGATGAATGATATTTTATGTCGTGTTGTTTTGTTGAGAAAAAATGTTCGTATTCATTTCGGTAGGTAATAACTTTGGAAAATATAGGTTGAAAATATGTTGATTTGTTGGAATTTTGTTAGGAGGATTTTTTGTTGATAATTTATTGATAAAATATCAATTGTTACTCTGTTGGTAATATGTTGGAAAAAATCCGCTAGTAATCAGTTAGGAAAACATCTATTGGTATCCGTTTGTAATATGTTGAGAAAAAATTGTTAGTGATCTGTTGGTAAAATAACAGTTGGTATTCTGTTAGTAATCTGTTACGAAAACATCCATTGGTATCCTTTGGTAGTTTGTTGGGAAAAATATCCGTTGGTAATCCGTTGCCAAAATTCGTAGGTAATCCGTTAGTAATCTTTTGCCAACATTCCGTTGGTATTCTGTTTGTAAACAAGTTTGTTGATAATCCGTTGGTAATTTGTTGGAAAAATATCCATTAGTAATCTGTTAGAAAATATGCGTTGCCAATTCGTTGCAAATTCCGTGAATAATTTGTTGGCTTTCTGTTAGTAATTTGCCAACGGAATTATTTTGCAACACATAATCTGTTGAGAATCTATTGACAATGCCATGGAGCACTTTTGTTGCAAATCTGTTGGTAAGCTGCTGAGAATTTAACAACGGATTATATTTTTCGTTGGTAAATGTTTAGCAACAAGTCATATAGTAACAAAATAATTTGTTGGTAACCCGTTAGAATTCTGTTGGGAAACTTGATTACCAACGGATTTTTCCGTTGGTAAAACTCATATTTCTTGTAGTGTTAGATGTAGTCTTTTGCAACTAATCGAACAGAAGAGTTTCTATGTAGTCTGGTCATGGCTCTTCTAACCAGCTAGATTAATCTTTAGATAATTTTTAATAGGATATTTCTCATCATATTAAAAAAGGTGTGTTGTGTAAGAAATTCTCACTACTATTGTTATTTTGTTTAGCAACACGATTGATTTATGGTTATGCATTTAAATTTGTATTTTTATAGATAATAAATAGGCAAAATCTCAAGAGCAATTTCTTTTGTCATTAACACTGTACATAATTGTTTAAATCGATTCATACACTAATTTGTATTTTTATGAATAATAAATAGGCAAAATATCATGTGCAGTTTCTTTTTATCATCAACATTGTACAGTTAACACTATACATTTACTGTTCTTCCAAATTTTAAACAAACAACATCATTGAACCAAAAAGAAATTTCAACATATTAAGATATAGAATCACCTACTCACTTCAACACAACTGAAATGTTTCTTATCTTCACCACTGCACTCTCTTTTTTCGACCTCTAAATCACGTACGTTGTCCATCGACGGAGACTGGAATGTTTCTTAAACTTAAGATAAGAACTACACGTAGATTGGAGTTTGAACCGCGTGGCCTAACCAGTTTGTGCACATGGGCAAGAACGGACAATTCGACAACCCTATATAAAGGGGGTGGGGTATGTCCATTTAAATTCTACACACTCTAATATACTTACAAGATATATTGTTAATGTGCATCTTCATCTTCATTATCGTGTGCTTTACTTGATCGTCGGAGTGCTAATACCGAGAGCAGATCCATGTTACAGGTCTAGGTCTTTGAATTGTTGAATTGGTCGAGAAGCAGATCCAGGTTGTTCGAGCTCGGTCGAAGCCCTTTTACACACCACCTCCCAATTGTAAAAATAAAATAAAAACAATAAATTGATTATGAATTTTAATTATTGTGTATTTTATTTGGACTTCCTTCTCTGTCCACATTGGGCCCAAATTTGAACTTCCTTGAACGATTTTTATGGGCTAAATATATAAATGTAGTGCAGCCCAATTATAATCCACTCTGCCCTCACATATAATTTCTAAATCATTCTCTCGTCCAATTTGTGAATAATTTTCTTA
>CACSLK010027833.1:12732770-12743780 GCA_902706635.1 Striga hermonthica
CCCTTTTTTCACCCGACTCTGCATGAAGTCGGAATCGCTAATAAATTTAGCATAGAAACACTATTATAAAACTAGAAAATAATAAGAAAACACGAGTTTTAAATATATAAATAACATAATGATGATTTATCCATTGTTTATAAATTAAATCGGGTTGGATACAGTCCGACCGAATGAGCTGGGAATTGGTTTATTATAACCAATCTGTTCGCTTGAATAAAATATTTGCTATCGAATTCGCCAACAAAACTAGGGATGACAGCGGTTCGGTTTCGGTTCGGATATCCGCGGTTTTTGGTTCTGCGGTTTTCGGTTTTGGTTCTCAAATTTCACCCACGGTTTTGCGGTTTTGGGTACCCGAAAGTCTTCGGTTTTGGTGCGGATCCTATATTTCGCCCGTGGTGCTCCGTTGGGTGCCCAAAATAGACGGCCCATCAAAAAGCCCACAAAAAACCCTAGCTATATAAGTGGAAATTTCCTCTCCCTCTTATCCTCTCCCCGTCTCCCGTGATGGCTTGGCTTAGCTATGTACTCTACTACCTTTATGGCTTGTACTGTACGTTGGTACTTGCTAATTTGTGACTGGTTGCCTGGTACTCTCTAAGTTATCATGTTTTATGTTGTTGTCTTTGGTGTTTTATTATAATATTTTTGGTTTTTTGGGTATCCGTTTGGTTTCTGGGTATCCGCGTGTTTTGGTTTTGGTGAAGGATTTTCACCCGAAACAGTTTTTAAGTTTGGGTTTTGGTTTTGGGTGCCCTGAGGTTCCATCCGATCCGAACCCGAACCGCTGCCATCCTTAAACAAAACTGACTGGTAGAATCGATATGTTTCTAAATAATTTTGTTTACATTTAAAATTATATTAATAAATTTACATAATAAATAAAATAGAGATTTATAAATTATTTATCAATTAGTTTAAATATTTGAATTTATGAATTGTTTAGGTATTTAAGTAACACATCTTATTTAAATTTATTACAAAAAGTGATGTACAAATTAAATCTGAACAAACCACAAATGAAAATAAAATAACTTAATCGTTTTGATGACGGTCTGGTTTTGAAAATCTTATATTTACTAAATATTAATAAATATTATAATAAAATATTATTTAATTCACATAAACTAATAAAATGATATATAAATATTCATAAATCATTAAACATATTTTCATAAAAGTTTTGTTAAAATGATTATTTGAAATTTGGACAACATTACATTCAAGTAATAACATTTTTTTAACTAATTAATGGACATTAGATGAGTGGTTTTAGCTAATCGGAAATATTTGGCGCACCCCGCAAGAAAGAAAGAAAAAAAAAAAAGCAACTTAAATTCCTCCACTATTTTGGTGGGCGATCGAAATTCAACTGTTCATAGTCTTATAAACAATTAATCTTTGAATAAAAAATTCGAAATTCATCTGTTCAATCATAGTCTTATAAACAAATAATCTTTGAATAAAAAATATATAACTGATAGTTTCGAGAAAAAAATATGAAAATAAAAAATATATAGAAAAATGCTAATACTATTCTTTGTTGACTACCTTTTCACACGGGTTTATTGCCAGTTTATGTGTGAAAGAATTGATTACATTTTAATTTTTTCTGTTTTAGATAAGAACAAATAAGTTGATGCGCATGATTCATGGATAATGACCGCCCGTGAAGTTTTCTGTATTTTCTTGCCATAATTATACCAAGTTTGGCTTCATGTATTTTACACAGTAAGAGTCATCAGAGTTATCGGATGACTCGACTTATGGAGTCATTCACACTTATTCATCAATAGTTCATTGACGTGTGTCCTACAATATATACAATTTAAACAGGTGTCAACA
Organism: Striga hermonthica; assembly: GCA_902706635.1. Classification (NCBI taxonomy): domain Eukaryota; kingdom Viridiplantae; phylum Streptophyta; class Magnoliopsida; order Lamiales; family Orobanchaceae; genus Striga; species Striga hermonthica. The sequence goes on from CACSLK010027833.1 coordinate 12,734,619, forward strand.
CATTAAGTGGTTGATGCATAAAAAAACAATTCGATTGCTTCATAGAATTTTGGTATTTTACAATGCATTATTTTGTTATGCAATGTGCTTATTATGTGATTATGTTTCATAATTAATAGGTGAAAGTTGAAAGTATATCCAATTATAATCATAAGCTTTTATTGAATAAAACCGAGCTGGGTGGTTGAGATGTTAACTTTGTAAGCTAATAAACGAACTCGAGTTCCGAGATTTTATCGACCCGAGCTTATAAACAAGCTCGATCCTCTTGTAAGCTTGAACCTCGACTCTATAACTAAAGTGATACTGATAGTGTTTGAGTTCGGCTCATTTATCCATATTAACGAGCGAAATCGAGTCTTAACTATCTGAATTCGAAGCCTTAACGAGCCAAATTAAGCGTATATTTAAAAATAAATTACGGAAGAATCTATATATTCGAACAAGCATTAAGGATCGAGTCAAGTCAAGTAAACAAGATCGATTTCAACTTTTTTGATCAAACTCGGGTTAACCCAAGTCGAGCTTTACTACAGAAGAAGAGTTTTGGTGTAATCCAACAATACTATCTAACTAGATTTAAACTGCAGGGACAATTAATGATTTCATTTTCATACTTAGGACAGTTAACAACTTTTTCTATGGATAAAGGGTACATTTGATTATATCATTTGTATAGCATTCATTTCTTCTTTCACTGTAATTCTCTAGTTAAAAAGGGCACACACTAACACCACAATTACTCGGTACAAACCTCACTTAGAGCCGACCCGAGATGAGCTCTTGAGAAATGAACCGGGTTTTGTAATCTCACGCAGGGGCTTATCCGTAAATCTGATGATGTTGTAAACCTAGTCCCCAGCTATGGTCCCGGCTGATGGGCCCAATAGGTAGATCCATATTCCTTTATAGTTGCTCGCTGCAATAGCTGGGCCCAAACTCCTTGCTGGGTTCATCGATGCTCCTGAAATGGGCCTATTGCATAATACCCACAAAATATTTATTATTACATTATATATATATATAAAAAAAAGGTGCATGCATATGCATCACGTTAATCAAAAGGGCGGACCCAATGGCTAAGCCAGCAAGTTCTCCAATCTGAGCCAAATAAAAAAAAATAAAACTAAATAATTAATTCAATTCAATCAACTCAATTTGGATTTTGATTTGATATGTATAGCAAAAGGGGGTTTCGGCTCGATTACAGCTCGGTTGTCTGTGGCGACGCCGGATATGACGAACATGAGAAGAAAAGTAATGAGGAATTCTAGCGCGAGCAACTGCATGTTGGCACCCGATGGGAGGGTCCCGGCAAATTGGTCCTGGGGCCCACTGAACAGTAATCGTAGGGTCCCGCTTGCTTGGGTTGCTCCCAAGATCTGAGCTCCGGCATACGCTGGTACCTGAAGTCAAATTAAATAAAGAAATAAATAAAATTAGTGTGCAATTAACAATATGATAAATTAATAATTACTAAATATTCAGTGTCTTAATTAATGTAAAAATACTTTTGACTGAGAAAATTATTGGGGCACATCACGAGTACGACTACATTATTCATTGTACACACCTAATTAATTAGCATATTATTTTCATTTATTTTTAAATATTATTTAGCTAAAATACATAGCGCAATTATACATGAACAATTAAGTAAAAGCAAAACCTAAGTTAATTAAATTAAAATCTAATTAAGAAAAAAAAGCACCTGTTTCCATGGGAATCTGCCACACGTGGCGAAGGCCATAGTGACTGAGGGGTTAAAGTGTGCGCCGGAAATATGTCCGACGGAATAAATCATGACCATTAAGACGAGGCCCCACACGACGGCCACGCCGGCGTGAGTAATTGCCTTCTCTTTGTCGGCGTCCACCACGCCGGCAGCGGCGAATATCAAGAAGAATGTCCCAATAGCAGCAGCTATTAACTGCATGATTATTTATTATTATTATAATTTAATTAAAATAAATAAATAAATTAAGAATTCAAGTGCCTTAGCAAATTAAAAAAACTAATCGAACCGTTTCGAATTACACGGTTCCGTGCACTGTCTGATTTATAGATTGGGATACATTAAATTAATTACCTTTTGTATGAATGGTAGAGTGAGGAAGCAACAAGAATCACCACCATTGTTATTCATATTATCATCTTGTATTCTCACAACATGATTGCCATTTTCTCCTGAAAATTTCAGCCATAATAATTCTTGATAAATTTGGAAAAGGAGAAGATGATTGAATATTGCTAAGTGAGTAGGAATAAGTGTGATGTGAGTTATGTTAGATTCTTGCACAAATGCTCTATTTATACACTCCACAATGGTTTAAGATATTCATCAATGGATTTTGACTTTAAGTACTAGTCTATAGACTATATTTATGTATTTGTTTTATTTTTATTTCATATGAAATATACAGAGAAAATGAGATGGCATAAATCATACTTACATATTTTTTATTTTTTTTTTTAATTATTGTACTTGTAAACGAGATTTTGTTAAATATTTTTCTAAATGTGAGTTGAAAGTTTATTGTTTAAATTATTGTACTAGTATGAATACCAAACCCACATGGTCACCAGTCAATTCCCACTATTGCTGATTCTATTCAAATTTATTTTCAAACTAGTACAGAGCCCGTGCGATGTACGAGGTGCACAATTTTAAGGTTATTTATCCAGCCTTATAACTATATAAAAGAATAAAAAAAATGTACGTGATATATATAGTACGGGACGTGCGAGACACGAGATATATTTATTTGGGGAATATTATATTATAAGATGCAATATTCAATAAAAGTTAATTATACAATAAAATATATTCGACAGAAACAATCATATATTATTAAAGACCTCCTTGTACATAGATATTAAATAATTTATTAGTAAAAATAGTGTATAAATTGATTACAATAACAAAACAATATGCTCACGGGATTAGTAAAACTACTCCATGGATTGAAGATTTAATGAGATTAAACATTTAAATTAATTAATTTAGATAATTCAAAAGTCTTCCAACATTGTTTTGACTTTAATATATTACAACATAATATACTTTAAATATATTAATATTTAAGGAACTTTAAACAACATAGTTTTTAAAAAATTATTTTAGGGAATTTTAAACAACATATTTACATCACCCATAAAACAGATTATATTTCAACAACATAGTTATCGAATTATTTAAGGAACTTGAAACAACATTGTTAAATATTTACGTCCACGCTTAACTTTTTTGTAAGTGGAAGGTAATTAATCCCGTGCATTTTTTTGTTTGTTTGTTCAATGTTTTTGACAAAACTGATGTCATGGATAAAATAATTACATATTAAATAAATTAATTAAATAATATTAAGTAATATACTTTAGACAGATATAGAATGCGGATAATCCTCTCAGCCAAACAACGCGATTTCAAAGTTGACTCAGATCCAACAATCATATTCAATATTTTATTAAAATAAATATTAAATAAAATGCTTTAAACATAAATTAGATAAGATATTTTGAATCTCCCTTTTTTTTAGTATAGATAGACTTTACGTACAATTTTTGACTTCACCGAATTTATAGGATTTTTGTTTTGACTAAATCAATCTTATTATGGAATAAGACAAATAAATAAAGCCTTTTTTTTTATTTTAGTAAGATCTTACGTACTTTTTTTTTACTTATCGGATATTACGAGGTTTTTTTTCTTAAACCGATTTTATGGGATATAAGACAAATAAATAAAATAATTAAATGAAATTCTGGATAAAAATAACAATGCATTAATTACGTTGACTTTGAACCTACTAAATTTGGTAAATAAGATACCTTATTATATAAGTATAGATTTAGATAAGGGAGTATGTGAAATTTCAATCCACTGAAAATCAATTCAATTGTGAATAAAGTTATATAGATAAGAAAATACAATCCCTCTATATATTAATCCAGAACGCGCTGAGTCTAGAACGCGCTGAGTCTACGTGGCTGCTTTTGGTGCTTCGAAATCCTTTGTGGGAAAATTACATGCTTCGTTATTAGGCCTGAGTAAATTTTAATTTAATTCCAAACAAAAAATAATTAGGTTAGGGTTACCATAAATATGTTGATTATTTATGGTCATGTTAAATGTATTAATTGCATTTTAATATCATTCCTTATTATAACTATTGAATTGTATATATATTTTAAAAGTTAATAACTTTTGTATTTTTTATCAGTTTTACATATGTAATATATCAAATTAATCTTCTTTTGATGAGTTTCGATTTAACATCCATAGTGTATGTATAAGAAAAAAATTATATTTATCTTTATAACAATAATAAAATTATTTTTAATATTAATTAAAAAAATAAAATTATTTATCCACTAATATATTTATATTTCAAATAGTTATATGATATAAGTTATAAAAACCAATATAATATAACACATGTAAGTCATAAGTATCACATATCATTCTAAAATATATAGTAATATATGTTTTTTTTGTAAAAAAGTAAATTAAATTTAATATAGTTTTCTCATTAATTTTAAATTTAAAATTTAAGAATATTTTTTTTAACAAGCACCCGTGTAATACACGGGTGTTACTAGTATATAGAAAACCAAAATTCGCAAGATTGAAACAGCTGACAAGAGCATATGAATATGACAAGAAAAATGCACATCCTATAATTTTTTTTAAGATTTTTAATTGCTTATAGAATCTAAATGTAGGGTAAGACGGTTTCATTTAAGAAATGGATTTTAAACCGCTGGTGTGATGCTTAGATATGATTGCCATTTTGTATTAATCAGTGTTTTAAATATCGTACTGGTAGTCATACCGGTCTAGCCACCGGTACGCAGTATTACCGGTCGGACCAGTAATATCGGTCGTATTACTAGATTAGCAAATATAATAATAAATATAAATATACATACAAATATTTAATACCAAATGCACTAAAGTAAAAAATAAATAACCATAATCATTAATTTCAACTTTTCAATGAGATAAAAATAAAATATTTTAACTGCCAATTTAAATTTTAAATTTTTTTTTAAATTATTTTTTTTATTTTTTTTAATTAACCGGTATTTTGGACCGGTATTTTGTAGTTTTTACGGTATAATCTCGGTACAAACCGGTATAACCGTAAATCCGATATTTTGAGTGTATTTGTACCGTACTAATGGCCGGTATCTGGTATTACCGGCCGGTACGGTACGTATTTCAAACATGGATTTTAATCATTTATTTTGAAGAAGATACCTTATCTATACTTATATTATAAGCAAACCTATTTACTAAATTAAGTAAGATGAATAGTCAACATTAATTAATGACTTTCTAATCTTATCAAGTGCATTAATTACGTGTAGTTTGGTAAAAAAAAAATCTGATAAAATCAAGAAATAAAACGTGTATAGTAAGATTTGATCAAAAATTTTTTCTTATCTTTTTTCCAATTTGGACGTGTATTTTTTTTTATTTCAGATTTTTTTGTTTCTAAAATTCCATACTATTAAGGAAATAAATCACACATTTGATCACAAATCTTTTCTTATCTTTTTTCCAATTTGGACGTGTATTTTTTTTATCTCAGATTTTTTTGTTTCCAAAATTCCATATTATTAAAGAAATAAATCACGCTCTCTCTTTCACAAATAAAAACAAATTTACAATTAATATAACTAACACATCTCATAGTATTATGCAAGGAATAATTTATAATTATATTTATTTATAAAAGATGATAAGAATAGTTCAACATACTTATCTCATTGGCAAATGAAAAGATACTCCATGTTTTAAAATGTTATACTCCTCAAATAAATAGTTTTCGTGCCTCGCACAGGTCACGTACTATATATCCCGTAGATATATGACCTTAAAATTGTACACCCCGTGCATCGCACGAGATTTGTACTAGTTTGAACTTATTATTAATCATTTTAGTTTTTATGTTCGCATTTATTTCTATGTTACACAGTAATTTTAAATTTTAAAACTCATTTCTTTCTCTAATATATGAAAGTAATAAAAATAATATTGCAATATCGTCTTTTTTCCATCTGATGTGTAAGGTTTTCAATAATTAACATGGATTTTGGCAGCATTATACATACAATAGATAGATTTATGTATATATATTTTAATTTTGTTTGGTGGAATGATTTTATTTTATATTTCCTAATTTAATAGGAGTGTGTCATCATACACCAAACACGAATCTTGTTGCCTGATAGTATAGCACATGCCACGGCTAGCTATTTTCAGCTTATTAATAATGGTCAAAGTGTTGATATGTGTTTTCATATACTAAATTCATTTTATGCTTGATAATATTGAGGTTCAGAATTAGTTTATGGGCTTGGTGATGACATTCAAATCTAGTTATTTTGGCCCAAGTGTTTCTGGATTAGATTGGTTGCCAGGAAGTCAAGAGAAGTAGCTAAGGAAAAGCCCTATTAGGAAAAGTATTTTGGCCCAAGTATTTTCAGCCCGTCACCAAAAGCCATTTAGGAAATACGTTCCAAAAAGAAGTAGCTAAGGAAAAGCCCTATTTCTATTGGGGTCAAACATCCAGGATCAAGGCTTTTCCCACGTTTACCAACCCAACTTGTAATCTCCACGCCCCCTGCCCAGCAACTCATAGACTATAATAGGGCATCTTCGTCGAGGAATCTCCTACAATGGGGTTTCTCGTTCCAGTATTGAAGCTCAAAAAATTGAGTAAGAATTTTGTTAGAGCAATATCTGTCAGCGCCTTGTCTCCATCTGGCATTTCCGAGGAGGAGGACATGGTATGCTTGGATTTCGTATTTTCTATTTTGTGTATAGGGTTAAATTGATTCCTTTTATGGCTGTTGTTTATTGATTAGTTTCTAGTAGGGTTGGTATTTTTTGACTGAAAACCGAAAACCGGACCATTAGGTGCCTCTGTGTAGTCTGTACGTAACTCTTCATCTGGGCAGTAGGTGATTTGGATACCTCCTGTTAGATTTCATGATTAGTAAACCCTTCAATTGAAGTTTTAGGGTAATCTCCAGATACCAGCTGCCATTGAAATTTGAAACCAGTGTTATACTCAATTGAAACCAGTGTTAGGGTATAACACTCAGCTGCCATTGAAATCTTATGATCCTAGTTGGCCCGAGTCAGGCGGAGGCAGGCTACTTCTTGGCAATCTCCAGATACCAGCTGCCATTGAAATTTGAAACAAAAGGTCTTGAATAGCCTGTAGTGCTATAGGCTGGCTTGGAAGGCCGGCCCCGTAAATTCAGTTCAGGGGCTTGTTGTGTAGGTTAGTCCTAAGATAAATAAGGCCTGGACTAGAAGGAAGACATGCCCTCAATATTTATATTTCTGACGGTAAGGTAGCAGAATGCTCGGTGATCTCAAACATCTATACGATAATTAAGATTAGCAACTTTTGACTTCAACTTTCCACCTATAAAACCTTCTTTTGAGTTCTTTTCTTTCTATGACAAAAGGATCTTCAAAGAATGTGTTCTTATGCATAAAATCTGCTTACAGAGCTTTTCCTTGTCACAAAGGAGCTCTTCGACTGAACTTTGCTTCGCTTCGTTCGTTGGGTTTCTTTACCGGCTTGGGAGTTTAAGACCCGGTTTTAGGCATTTTTCCTTGCTTTCTTTTTCAAGTTATTCCTATTAATGGTCAAAGAGTACAGGAATGGGAGTAAACAGAGCGCAGAGCAAGATCTTTCACAACCCATAGAAATGCAGACTAGTAAAGTACCTTTCCTATTGCTTTTGTTCAGTCAATCATCGAATGAGTCGGAAATCAAAACTCTAGAACGTTATTCATAAGAATGGGCTTTTCTCGTGGACTGGAACGGAGGATAAGCTTTACACTATAACCCCACCAATGTTAATGCTTACACATTTTCGATGTTTTCACTTTCCTTACCTGGCACACGTACGTTATTTCTTTCATAACTCACTAGCGGCCTTCGCTAGCTCAGTATCGCTTGTTTAGTAGGGATAGGTTAAATTCAAAGCTGCCTCAGAAATGAGGTGAGAGTCACAAAGCGGAAAGAGAGAGGCATGCTTTGTTTCAAGTGCTAGTACGTCAAGCTTCTGGTAGTAGTGCGATAGACCTACTTCGTCAGAAATGGATACTCAGGAATATTCTTTATAGCTGTTAGTTACACCAATCCTTTACCTTGGTTGGTGCATCATTAAGCCGAGCTTTCCACTCCACGGAACTGATGAACTAACCTTTGCTTGCTGCGGCTTTCGGGGGCAAAGAACCTTCAGCGATGAAAGGCACGTGTTCAATCGAGAGAAAAAAGGGAAAGACATCTGGCCTGGTCCACTCTTGGCTAAGCACTCTGGGCGAAAGGTTTTCCTTTCTAAGAGGGACAGGCACGTGTAGGAACAATGATCATAATATTGCTAAAAGTTACATGCCACATCTTTATCTTTTGCTAACTTCCTTTGCTATTGCTTCGATGCAACAAACTTATGTGGAAGGGTGTTCTCTGGCATATTTCCACATCTAGTTAACATTTCTGTGACTTGTTTTAGTTTGAGAAAAAATGATTACTATGTGTCCTGATTCAGGTTGATTCAGGTTTGACAGGACATATTAATTGATGGACCAACCTTTTATTGGAATTATACTGCATGTTTATAATCAGTAGTCTGTTTCTTTGTTTTTTTTTTTTGCCGGTGCGTTGATTGGAGGAGTCAATTAAGAATTTAATTGGAAATAATGGAAACTGAAAAGTAATATTACCAAAAAGTAGCCTCTGCTCATTTTCATTTTGCACAGTACTTCTGGCTGCTGCTGCTGTTATTATTTTTTCGGTTTATACCGAAACCGAACCGTTTTACCGGTAACAGACTTTTCGGTTACCGAATGTTTATTGAAATATAACAGTGTTCGGTTTTTGTGTTAGATTATTAGGCCGCTGGCCTAATTAATTATATTTGCTGATCTATAATATATGTTTTTTTTCAGAAAATACTGATTCCAAAACCTCAAAATGTCCCTCCTCTTTTATGCTTCGTCCAAAACTTGGACGGGGCGGCACGGAAGAAATCGGAGCAGATGTATCCCGGATTCGTTAATCGACATGGCAGGGATCTTAGGTATTTCGGGATGCACCACATCCGGGCTAAGGCACCCCCACCCGCATCCAG
>CACSLK010027833.1:12752981-12767199 GCA_902706635.1 Striga hermonthica
AATTAATCAATAAAAATTTTAAAATGACTTCTATTTTGAAATGAACAAAATGTAATTTGTTAGTAGTTACATGCATCGTACGAATTGTGTATTAGTTTAAATAGATAATATGTTTTATGTAATTTTGTACAATTTAAATTTCATATAACATTTTCTATAAATTAATATAGATAAAATGTATTGTATATTGATCCAAATTTTTAATTTATAAATATTATTTTTTAAAAAATTTCAATTGATAAATATTAATGAATATCTCTTACAGTGATTCGTACTAGTTATTAAATAAGCAAACTCAATAATAATATTTTTCTTATCAGTATACATAAATACAAATAGCGATCAAATTCAATAATAATAATTTTTTAATCAAAATACATAAATACAAACCACGATGGTACATAATCCGTGTTCAAAATGCTCAAATTTGGCTCGTTAGGTTATGGCACTAATTATTACTCAATCAAACACTGGGAAACTAAAATAATAAAATTAGCTAAAACACAAATAATATAACAGTAATAGTAACATGAATAATTAAGGAAAAAAAAGTAACACTGATCAGTGAAATGATCCAAAATCCTTCATATATTGTAATCGATCCACAGACAGAACACAATCGAACATTCACTTTTCGAAAACGATACTGAAGATTCAGAATTATCAGTCAGAAGCTCGTCTTGCTAAGATTCGCATTACGACAAATCACCCCCGTTCTGTAAAAAACCAGTGATTTTTACCGGCTAATTGCTCAACTTATCCGCGTCACATAATTCTGCATCATTACGACAAATCACCCCCGTTCTGTAAAAAAACCAGTGATTTTTACCGGCTAATTGCTCAAGTTATCCGCGTCACATAATTCTGCATCTTTTATCGCATCTCTTAGAGCTTCCACGCCAAGATTCACGAGGACCTAAATAAAGATCAGTAGTAAATAATCACAGCATAAAAGATTAGTAAGCAGAATGTGTACTAATCATTTATAATAATAATAATAATAATAATAATAATAATAATAATAATAATAATAATATCAGACCTCATTTGCATCTTTTAGCGAGCTGCCTTCCCCTTTCTTGGGCCAATGTACACGCCAACACCTAAGATCCACCAGAAACCGAAAAAGAAAAATACATTAAAAAAAAGGAAAATGAGAGTGAAGTTGAAAAGATTTTGGCAAAAAACGCATTTTTGGTCTTTTTGGTTTAACGCTATAGCAATTTTAAACTTAAGGTTCCAACTCTTCGCCGTTTGGTCATGCGATTCAATATTTTGCTGCAATTTAGTCTTTTGAAGACTTATATTGCAACAAATTCTTGAATTTCCATATTTTCGATTAGCAATTTAAGTGTTATAATTTTAACATTTGTTGCAATTTCAGTCCTAAAATATAAAATTCTATTGTACTTTCAGTTTTCGAATGACTGAAATTGCAGCAAAATATTAAATTACAGAACCAAAAGACTATGTTCAAACCTTGGGACTAAAATTACTATGATTCCGTTTAACCAACATGACTTAAATGCAATTTTGCCAAACATTTCACAGAATGATGCTATATGCTCCAAATTATGCTCATAAGCGATAACAAACCTCTCTCTTTCAAGCCGACGAGCAAGCTCTTCAGCTAAAGCATCGCCCGGTCCATCACAATCAATTTCCAGTATAATTCGAGACGCATGATAACGATACAAAATATATGTAATATATATAAATATCGTCTTATATGTGCCATATATATTATGTATGCATTGTGATTTATCTCTCTAACCTTGTCGAGATACTCTCTGCAATTCCGTAAGTACTTAAAGCCGGTGTCCTGATGAAATCAGACTTTAAGCTTTATAATTTTATACCAATAAATAAAATACAAACATTGGATAATTAAATGCCCTCGACTAAAAAACCTTATCTGGAGATGGAACCTCTTTGGGCGAAACTGTTTGTGGTGCGCCACCTGGAACACCGAACACTAACACAGTTGAAAAAACCAGCTTCTTCAACAGATAGTTTGTCTATTTCACCTTCAACCTTACATTAGTCGAAAAAACTATAATCAGGCACCAAAATGGAGATGAACCTATCAAAAGTGGCAGTACGCGAATAGAATAAATTACAATTATAATCTCGTCCGAACCAGCTATGTCATCAAGTCCGTGAAGCACTTTCTCCGTATTTTTTTTCCTGAAAGATTAAATAAATGTATATTTCTTTTCAAATATTCGGGATAAATGGTATATTTTCTTTACTCTTTCTATACACTAGACAAAAAAAATTTAAAACATAAAAAATCAATATCCTAAAATAAGAAAACGGAAAGCACCTGCCAAAACTTCTTTTCGAGTGTTCGATACTTACAGCCCACGAGTTCCCCATTTAATCTGTACGGTAAGGCAATGGTTTTCTGCATTGGACCAAAACAAACTGCAATACTTATGGTGTTTTCATTGGACCAAAAACCCATTTTACAAAATCATACACATGAATATTTAATAAGGACTGATATATATTAGTTATATGGTAGTTCTTAATGAAATACTGATGTCTCATATTATTAATAACCATTTGGCCTCATACAAAATCCCAATGGCAAATACTATTGACTAATCGATAACTCAAAATGTAGGTGCATTCTTTCTCACCCAATCCTCGACTTGCATAACATTATATCTTCCCAGTGTTCCCTTTAAAATCATCCTTTCGGCAAAATATGCAAGCAACTGAAAAAACCAATAGAGAAAAACACAGAGCTTACAATTATTGCAAAAGGGTTCATATCAGAAAAAAATGAAGCAAATATGTTTTGTCAAAACCATAAGACATGGAACTTATCTCTAAATCAGCTAAATATGTGTTCGATTGTGAGTCATACACGCGAATGGTCAAAAAGAGGTAAGAAAAATATTTGCTAATAAAAAAGTAGTAATAAAATGGTACTTCATCACTCAGCTTCTCTAGCTTTATACTCTCCCCCGGGTTAGCTTTTTTGGTATCAGCAAAAACCTACAGTTAAACGTTATCTTTTAACACGGAAAGGAATAGAACTTTTAAGGTTCAAACGAGATGGTATAGTAATAATTTAAACCCTTATGTCAGGGCACCTTGCCCGCCCATCCACATTGTAGATAAAAACACCTCCAAATTGCATAACTCCTGATATATGATATCAATACATGAAATTAAATTAAGGGAGAAAAAAAAAAAAAAAGAACATCACTCACCAATTTTGACTTATGTAAACCGAGAGACTTCTATGTATAGGCTGCCCACCTTTGCACTGACCCAATTCAACAAGAAAACAACCCATAAATCTATAAATCCATAAACATTAAATCATATACATTCTGAAAGTGAATAAAGAGCTAACTGCAGATGCCCAAGTGCCCATCTTTTTTATTCAATCCTCCCCGAGTTTTGTAAGTTGTACAAAAACTTGAGCTTTTTAAGAATCAATTGCACCGAATTGCACAGCATAAAGCAAGAATGTTCAACATAAAACAAATACCTTGGGACAATACACAATATCATATTGTCCAGGCCTACAACAATCAGCATTTAATCCCACAGCCTCAAGATTTCTTCTCAGTTTATCAGTATTCTCTTCCTCTGCCACATCCAGATCAGCTTACACCTAGAAAATTAACAAAAAGTAAGAAGATTTCACTTTTAGAGCAATATAACCATAGTTAAGAACAAAGATTTCACTTTTAGAGCAATAAAACCAGAGTTAAGAACAAACACTTCAATTTTAGAGCAATATAACCAGAGCTAAGGGAAAAGATGTAAGCTTTAGGGCAATACACAACCGAAGCTAAGCAATTGGGGAAGATAACGACTAACGAGCAAACGAAAACCTGTTGCGCTGTAAGTATGCGAAAATGGCCGGAGCCCATTACAGTAAAACGAAGTTCTGGGGATGGGCTTGCCATAACTAGGCAAGAAATTATTGGGGAAGTTCAAATGCACTAAATTTGACCGAGGGCCGAGAGAGAAACGGATAGGCGGCGGAGACGGTGATGCGCGGAGGCGCGTGTAGAGACGCATCTCGGGTGCTCCTCCACCTTCGATTACTACAGCAATGGCTTATCCATTGATGAATAGATAATAATATTGTAAGAAATTGGGGGAAAAAGAAAAGAAGCCCAAGTGGGGTTCCATCCCAAAACCAATTGGTGGAAGGAGCAGTAGCCCATTACACTTATAAGGTGGGTCTATTTTCTATGTGTGAACGATGTGGGACAACTCACAAGTGATATTCTAACACGCCCCTCACTTGTGAATCTGATATCATGTCTCTAACCCAAGCACAAAGTGGGCTCTGATATCATGTCTATAACCCAGACACAAAGTCGGTCGGGCTCTGATATCATGTCTCTAACCCAGAGACAAAATGACTCTGATACCATGTAAGAAACTGGGGAAAACGGTGCGGGCCCACTCACATGAAGCGCACCAAAGCGGAAAAACTCAAATGAAGCCCAATGGGTTTCCATCCCAAAACCAATTGGTGGTAGGAGGAGTAGCCCACTAGGCTTATAAGTTAGGCCTATTTTCCCTGTATAGACGATGTGGGACAACTCACAAGTGTGTATTCTAACATCCCCCCTCACTTGTGAGTCCTTCGGAAGCCCAAGTCCAATTGGGCTGGGTGACGGGCACGTCATTGTACGGTCCCACGAAGTCCCAAGCCCAACTGGGCTGGGTGAACTGGCTCTGATACCATGACAAACGTGGGTTGACGGGTGCGGTCCTACGGACGAAGCACACCAAATCAGGGAAGCCCAAATGGGATTCCATCCCAAAACCAATTGGTGGAAGGAGGAGTAGCCCATTACACTTATAAGGTGAGTCTATTTTCTATGTGTGAACGATATTGGACAACTCACAAGTGATATTCTAACAAATATCTTTATGGGACTTCAGATAACACTTCCCAGAGTGTTTGATTGAAATTCTTGGAGAGAGAGCATTTCATTGAGGCTCCAAAAACGTATCTCGTGTTCCAACGTTTTTGCATCGGTTAAAGTTTAAAACTTTTTTTCTTAAAATAGTAAAGCACAAAATTTTGAACACAATAATTCATACATAGTCATTATTTATGTTTTATTACCCGGCTTTGATGAGATGACTTGGCTCTTCCAGCTTAACCAGGTCTCGTGTTCAAGTTCTGGGAATGCAGCAATGTTAAAACTCTCGAGGGAGAGCTTTGCCGCCTTGTGGTCCTACCCGGCTCGATTCCGGATTAGTCGGCTCCCCTGTGGATCCGGAAACTGGAAAATCCTGTACCAAAACAAATAATAATATATATTTTATTTATGTTGTTTTTTAAAAAGTACAACATTTTTTAATAAAAGAGTAAGCCCAAGAAAGATATATTTGGTGCATTTTGACATTTTCTTTTGCATCAATCACAAAACCACCTTGAAATTTAGCCTCGTTATAAAATAAAATCTTGCTATCTATCAAAATTAATTATGAAATTGTTAACCTAGATTCTAGTTAAGTTCTTGATTTCCATATATCAAATGTGCATTTAATTACCTTTGTTCTCAATCGAATGGTCACTAGTGTGGAAACCGTGAGAATCATTTATGATTTTATTTCTAATTGATATGCATGAGATTTTTATTATCATTTTAATGCTACTAGTAATGCTATAAATTTAAAGCAAATATACAATGTACATATGCAATTTTATTGTTTCTTAAAAAAGTTACAATTAATAATATCATGAAACATAATATAAAAAAATTATCATTATACACAAAACAAGCATTCTCGCGTTCTTGCAATACATACGACTCGGTTCATATTTGAACTGCATCCTACATTTTTCATTGCATATAATATAATTTGTATAATACAACCTTCTATACACTTCAACCAGTTAATATTATATTACACTATTCATCTTCAAAGATTTTCCTTTTTTTTTTTTTTGTTCATACAAAACTAAAAGTTGACATTGTACATGATAATGTTAAGTTTGAGCAAAGCACAGAGAAAAAATGGCTGCACAACTACAAGGAAACAATTAACCAAAAAATAATAAAACAAATAATAAATAATTAAATCTATATCTATATATATATAAACAGATTTACCATTTTTTAAAAATAGCAACTAAATTTTTGGTCAAATCTCTTTCTTCATTAAATGTTTTCTACTTATGGCAACTTTTTTTTGGATAGGATTTAAAGAAACAAAAAATCCCTTATATGAAGGGATTTACTATCAAGATATACATTATCCAACTTATTTGAACGATTCTGTTAGAATCATTTTTTTTGAAATTTAAAAATAAAATCTTGCCTTTTTATCAAACTAGAAATCCAATTTAATTTGGAATACCAATTTGGACTCTTCCCCATCGGCCCCATAGACCCTAACCCCCCTGCCCTCTTCCCGTGGAGCGCCGCCGGTGACTCTCCACCATCAGCTCAATTGCCAGCGACGGGAGTGGCTCTCACGCGCCCCCTTCCCCCGCACGTTGCGCTCAAGAAGCAGTTGACGGCTCCACAGCTCCAGCAGCCTGCGCGAGAATATTTGAGGCGTCGAAGTGGAGCCTTCTGCTTATTCCCCGGTCTCGCCATGTACCTTGTGATTTTTCTAGCTTGATTTTTGTGTTGTTATGTGATTTTTAACAACGATGTAATACGTAATTAAGATGAGAATTATGAAGGACTTGAACGTAAAGCATGTAAAGTAACTTCAATGATGGCCTCGGTCCGAGGTGAACCGAGGTGAAAAGCCGTGATGGGCTTTTACGTGTTGCTTAATAAAGTAAGTTTTTCAGTTCGGAGAGAGACCCCCCTACAAATGTTATGGGTTCACTATTTATAGTAATTTTTGGTAGATACATTGGGATCCGTGTACTACTTTTTGGGTAAAGTAGCTTTTTGTGGGCGGTTTGGAGCAGTGGGTCCCATGTAAATGATGACGGATTTTGTGGAGCGGGATGGCTGCACGTAGGCGCCTTGTCACCTGCTTAAGGAGGTGGCGATCTCGGTTCGAGTAGACCTCGGTAGGTGCTGACCACTTCGGTCTTCGGTAATTCGGTCCGGTTCATCGCCTGGACCGGGGTGGTGTTAAATTCACGTCGGTTCAATGGTCATCTTCCTCTTAATGTGATGTTTGGAATCTCTTAATGGTGTTTTACCGAGTCGGATGATAACAGAGAGGCCCCCAATATCGGTGGGCATACGGAGTGATGGTCGTCGATGTTGCCATGCCAGACATTTAGAGGCCCCGGATCGGTAAAAAGTCAGTGGCCGGGTGTTTGTTGCCTTCGAAGGGTCGTCTTTGGTCTCTTGCCCGACGTAACCGAGGTAACCGAGGTGAGTTATTTGTCCGAGGTGCAGGTTGTATTCCGAGGTGAAGACACTTGGTGAATTTCGAATAATTTTCAGGTAGTCGTAACAGAAAAAAGGTGAAGAGTCGTAACGGTCAACGATTTATTGCAGAGACTGAACAGTCGCGCCGTAATGATCTTAAATGAGATAACGGTCGACTTTAATAGGTTGCCACGTGTAATAGTAGGTGTCTTTTCAGGTGAAGAGGTGGCGTCGGTTAGGATTACCGACGCGACCCCTAATTAAGGTCCTCAACGGTCATAAAATTGACAATTATAAATAGGGTTTCGTGATATTTGATCGAATTTTCTTCACCTGCGCTTTCATTCCTAGACCTTTGCATCCGATAATCTTGTTTGAGGAAATTCTTTTGAGTTCGAGAGTCGTTTCTTGTTCACTGTGTGTCTGCAAATCCTTCGGTGAGTTCTTTTTCCGATTCTTTGTTCATTTCTTGTGTATTTTTGTTTGGTCTGTACGCAATGGCGCCGAAAGGGAAGGGGAAGGCAGTGGCGAGTTCTTCTAGTACTGAGTCGGTGCCTTTGATGTGTATCACGACTCTCAGTTGGTTGAATTGGCTTTTGAGTATCATCGGTGGGATCCGATGTTGGTAGGGCATTTGGATATTAAGCCCGATGATGAAGACGGCGATCGGGTAGTGGAGGAGAACGCGGCTGATCTTGTGGTACCCCACTGGAGGAGACCGGTGAAGAAGTGGCCTGATCCTGCAATCGACTTCGAAGGTGAGCCCAGCATCCTAACCGATGCGGATGTGGTGATGCTGCGGGAGCAGATTCGGATTCCACCCTCGGTAAAAATTTTTGCTCCATATCCGGGGGAGAGAATAACTAGTCCTCCTCCGGGGTGTGTAGGTGTTTTTGTTAAAAGTTTGAGGTCGGGACTGAGGTTTCCCTTACCGAGCTTGATCACTGAATACCTTCGGAGTTGGGGATTACCGCTGTGCCAGATCACACCCAATAGTTGGAAGAAAATAATTGGTCTAATGGTGTTGCTACACGAGCAGGGCGATGGGTTGCCATCGTGTGAGGAAATAACGAGCATCTTCGCCTTTAAGAAAAGTCCGAAGAGACACGTTGCGGAGTCTTCATGCTGTTTCTTTGCCGGAGCGAAGCCGCAACATGGCTTAAAAGTCGGTGACATAATAACCGACATCCCAGAAACTCTTCATGGATTCCAGGAAGAGTGGTTGTGGATTGGAGGGGAGTGGCAGTCTGAGAGCTTTTTTCATGAACATCGGATTGATGGGATGACGATTCCAATGTTCATTCATTCTGGAGCAAGTGAGTCTTTTTTATTTTGTGATTTGGATACACCTTTCTGATTTTGCCTTGTTCTGTGTACTAACAGGTCGGAACTTTTGCTCTTTGTAGAAAAAGAAACTAAACAAACGGAACCGAGATTGAGTCCTGAGTTCGGTGGGAAATTAATCACACTTGCTGGTTTGAAGAAGGAAGTCCGAGATTATCGTAAGCTTGTTGTAGATTCAAAACTTGAGGCGGCTGGATTATCTCCCGGAGTTACTACTGTCAAGTTTGATCCCGGTAATGAATTTTCCATAGCTGTTGGTTTGGCCTTCATTTTTGTATATACCGAACGGTAATGAGTAACTTTAATTGATTTTGGCTGCAGTATACTATCCGCTCCTCGGATTCCTAGGCTATAATACTGTCAAGGAGGCTAAGGAATTCAGACGCAAGTTCCCCAACAAAGATTTGCAGTCCAAGTTCGGTAAAAGTCGAGATTTAAGATTAAACGACGCCATGAGGAGAGATATTGTTCGCGCGTTAGTTAAGAAGACAGCTGGTCAGAAAAACGCTGAAAAGAAGTCGACCGAGGTGGGGTCGAGCGCGACCTCGGCCGCCATGCCTGAAAACCTGCAGCCCGTGCTAGATGCGGCAACTACCGAAGTGATGTCGGTAGTAAATGTTGCGGCAATAAATCAAGCAGACCCTGAGCCGGTCGCAGCTGGGACCGAAATGATTATGGCTGAGGCTGCTCATACCGAAGTACCACCATCTTCTCCGAAGTCCGTGGAGTTGGAGCAACCGGAGAAGAAGAGAAAGAGAAGATTGGTGAAGATGGCTGACGTCGGTGCTTCTTCCGGAGTGGAGAAGAGATCGAAGAAAAAACATGACTCTGGTTGCAAGGCTGCCGAGAAGAGTCACGATGAATCTCCCTTGTTCGATAAGTCTTTTCTAACGATCGATGAAAAACGGGCTGCCAAAGTTAAGGTGCCCGAGGGTGTTGTAAAGGATTGGTTTTCTATTTTTCTGTCCGTGAAGTCACCGCATATGTCGTCAAGAATCGAAATGCCAGAGAATGCAAGAGACGCTGCTCGGGTTCCGTTGATGGTTTGGGACCCCAAATCCGAGGTGGGGGTCTCCTCTTTATCTAGTGTTGATAAGCTGAACTATGCCAAGGCATGTGTTGGCAGGGCCTTGGTTAGTTTGGTGGCAGCCGAGGACGATCATCGCCGGGTTGCGTCTCAACTGGAAGGCAAAAAGGACATCGTAGTCGCGCGTGTTATGGTGATTGTTCAGTTGAAGGAGGAATCTGCTAAAACGGAGGCCGACTTGAAGGGCCAGATTTCTGAGAAGGCTGCCGAGTTGGAGAAGGCAAAGGCTGAGACCTTGATATTATCAGAAGAGAAGAAGGCCTTTGAGGCCGAGGTGGCCGATCTTAAGGCGCGCCTTGCTGTAGTCGGACAACACTTTAAATCTTCAGAGGCCAAACTAAAGGAAACAGCAAAGGCGCTATCGGATGAAAAGGCCAAGCATGAAATAACCCGTCAAGAATATACCGAGGCCCGTGAGCTCGTAGGGCGGCAAAAGGATGCTCATCAGGCCGAGATGGCCAAACTTGAAAGGGAGAAATCATCCTATGGCGAGTTCATGTACGAGAACGGTTTTCAAGCCGGGAAAGATTCGGTTGTTGTTGAACTGAAGTCCGGTGGTAATGCTGAGATGGAAGCTGTTGAGGCCGGTGAAGATGACGAAGTCGGTGGGCCCGATCTTGAAATTGAGATGAACACCTGCCTGAACCTGAGATGGGTCATCGAACGCTACGACGCCGGTTACTATGACATTGACGACCTTCGCCTATTCCTTTTCCATAAGTTGGAGAGATATGGTTTTGATTCCGAAATAAAGGGGATGCATGTGGCGGCCGACGAGGATGAACGCGATTTCTGTGTTTGGATGCTCCGTTGTTCGGAGGAGATGAATGCAAATCCTGATCTGCCGCCACTCTCTGAGGATAGGGCTGCTCTCCTCCGACGTGCTTACGTCAATATGATCTTAGAGGAGGAGAAGGAAAAAAGGAAGGAGTTGGCCGACGTGTACCTCTCAACTTTGGCCGAGGTGGAGGTCGAACAGCATTTTGACGACATGACTCCGGAGCAGATTCAGAGCCGGGTCAAAGCTTATATCGAAGAGAAGGCGAGGTCGGCCGATAAGGAAATAGAAATCGTCAAGGTTGCTGCGCCGACTGAAGAGAAAGTGAATAAGTTGCCCGACCCTCGTGATGATCTTATTCCGGTGCCGGATGGGGCCATTGAGGCTGTTGCTAAGATGAAGGAATCGCAGATTTTGAAGCGACTATCTTCCGGGGCCGAAGTTGGAGAAGGCAGCGGCACCGGAGAGAATGTGGAGCAGCCGACCGATGAGGCTTGAAGTTGGTTTCCCGTTTGTTTTTTATTGTTTTCGTTTTATTTGCTTATTTGCAGTATGTAGTCGGGATGCCGGCATGTCGGTATCCTTAGTAGGAAATATTTGAAGTTTGATATGTAATCGGGGACATCGGACAGCCGATTCTCTTAGTAGGAAATATGTAAGGAATTTTCCATCTTTTCAGAATATATATATATAAAGTGTTTGCATACTTTTGATTTTGATTTATTTTTGCTGTACAAATTTCAGCGGTTTTGTCAAAGTGTTTTGAATTCGGTTCGTATTGTAAAATGAACTTCTTCAACTCGGGATTATTTTAAATCGTGATCCGAGTTGTAAAGTTTTGTAAAAATAATCTCCGAATTCCACTTTGATCGTTTATAAGAATCTCAGCTGCAAGTGTAAGTCGATATGCGAGTTTTCAAATAACTTCGCGGAACTTAACACATTTTTAGGGCTATACGAGGAATAAAATGAAAGTCACCGAACTTCGTCAGAGTCCGATTATGGAATGGCCCCAACCGACTTATGTGTTGTGTATTCGGTAATATTCGGGGCCCGTCAAATCATATTTGTTGAAATGACGTTTGACGAGCATCACCCCCATCCGAAAATATGTGGTATTCGGACGTATTATGGGGTATCAGCTAGATCGAGTGTCGCAATGCTTACATAGGTATGATATATTCATATAACCGAGTTCCAGAAAGGTTTACATCGATATCGAGTTTGTTGCTCGACTTGTCAAAAACACAAACTGACAGGTTTTCCAATACATCAAAAGGGGGTGATTTCATGCATTCACCGAGGCAAAAGAAGGTCCGTGCAGAAAGGATGTCGACTACTCGACTTCGGATCTTTTATTGATAGAATTCTTTCAAGAACACTGCATTCCAGGGATATTGGTGTGGTGTTCCAACAGGATAAGCAATCCGGTAGGCCCCATGAGGTAGGATTTTAATGATTTGAAAGGGTCCTTCCCACCGCGGTTTGAGTGGTCCGGGGTCAGGCCCCATTATACGTTTGAGGACCAAATCTCCAACTCGGAACGAACGGGGTTTGAGTTTAGAATTGATATATCTTTCATTTCTTTGCTTGTACGCAGCGTTCCTGAGTTCGGCCCGGGTACGGTGCTCTTCAAGTAGGTCCAGATTAACTTTCAGGTTCTCCGAGTTGGCCTCTTCGGTGAAATGCTGAACTCGGTAGGTCGGTTCTCCGAGCTCAACCGGAACCACGGCTTCGTAACCGTAAGTTAGTGAAAATGGAGTTTCGCCGGTAGACGTCCGAGTGGTAGTTCGGTAAGCCCACAGGACTTGCGGCAACTCTTCAGGCCAAGCTCTTTTGGCGGCATCAAGTCGGACTTTGAGACCATTCTTTATAAGCTTGTTAACAGCTTCAACTTGGCCATTGGACTGCGGGTGGTAAGGCGATGAGAAGAAGTGCTTAATGTTGTACTCTTCGCACAGGGATTCGAGTTGTTTGCCCTCAAATTGTTTACCGTTGTCGGTTATGATGGAATTTAGCACCCGGAAGCGACAGATAATTGACTTCCACACAAAGTCGATGACCTTCTGCTCGTTTATCGTGGCTAATGGTTCGGCCTCGGCCCATTTAGTGAAATAGTCGACTGCCACGATAGCAAACCGGACACCTCCCTTTCCGGTTGGTAGAGGACCTATAAGATCAATCCCCCATTTGGCAAAAGGCCACGGACTGTAGATCGATTTGAGTTCTTCGGGAGACTGATGAACATTCGGTGCGAATATTTGGCATTTCGGGCATTTGCGCACCCATGTGGCGGCGTCAGTTTTCAGGGTCGGCCAGTAGTAGCCCTGTCGCAGGATTTTATAAGATAATGCTTGTGCACCGGGGTGACTTCCGCAAATCCCTTCATGGACTTCTTCGAGAATGTACCGTGAATCAGTTTCATTTACGCATTTCAAAAGTGGGACGGAGTATCCCCTCTTGAACAAAATTCCGTTGTCTAACGTGTACCGAGCTGCTCGAATCCGAAGTGCTCGAGCTTCTTTTGGGTCAGGGGGTAAGGCCCCAATTTCCAGGTAGCGGATAATAGGATCCATCCAAGTTGGTGACTTTTGTGATGTTACCGGGTTGATGGTCGTGATCTCGGAAAGGGCAGTTGACGGTTGTTCTTGTTGGCCGATTTGGACATACTCCGCGCTCTCCATCCCAGTACTGGACGCAAGTCGAGATAAGGCATCTGCTTGAACATTAAGAGTTCGGGGGATATGCTCGAGGTCGGCGGAGAATTTTGATAATTTCCGTTTGGCCAAAGAGAGATAGGGTGTCAACCGAGGTTCTTTGACTTCATATGAACCATTGATTTGATTAACAAGGAGCTGAGAGTCTGAGAAGACTTTGAGGTGAGTCACGTTCATGGATTCTGCCAAATTCAGTCCTGATAGTAGCGCTTCGTATTCGGCTTCATTGTTTGTTGCCGGGAAGAGAAACTTCACCGAGTGACAAAATAACCGATTTTCTGGATCAGCTAAGACTATCCCTGCGCCTGCTCGGTTAGCTGTTGAGGAGCCATCAATATAAAGGACCCACGGCTGATTATTATAATGAACCGTGATGGCCGGGGTAAACTAAGCGATAAAGTCGGATAAGGCTTGAGCCTTGACTGCGGTCCTCGGTTGATAGTGGATATCGAATTGTCCGAGCTCGATGGCCCATTTAACCATGCGTCCCGAGGTGTCTGGTCGGTGCAAGATTTGCCGAAGTGGATACGAAGTACGAACAGTTATAGAATGCTCTTGAAAGTATGGTCGTAATTTCCGGGCTGCGATCACAAGTGCGAACGCCAACTTCTCCATCGGAGGATAACGTATTTCGGCATCGTGCAAGGCTTTGCTGACATAATAGATGGGGGATTGCAGCAACCCCTCTTCGCGTATCAAAAAAGCGCTAATAGCAGAATCACTGACTCCGAGGTATAAGAACAACATTTCTTCTGGTTTCGGTTTTTGCAAGGTCGGGGGAGAGATCAACGTCTCCTTGATACTGTCAAGAGCTTTTTGGCATTCCTCAGTCCATTCAAAACGCTTCCCTTTCTTGATTGCTTCGAAAAAAGGCTTACAACGATCTGTAGACTTGGAGATGAACCGGTTGAGTGCAGCAAGTCGGCCAGTTAGGGCCTGAACACCCTTGACCGAG